>JAHWFP010145549.1:57394-82474 GCA_023313725.1 Lithobius niger
TATTATTTAGGCCTAGTAATGGCAGTTGATCACTTAAAATCAAGCTGCTTCCACTCATAGAGATTTCTATTATTTAGGCCTGTTAATGGAGTTGATCACAATCCAGTCTCTCGATGGAAAGGGACGATGTATGACAAAATATGAACTTTATTACCAAGTTTGGTGAGGCCGCAGGAGTTATACACTTCGATGCGTGCACTGTCAGTGCAATGCGTCTGAATACTTAAGGCTGGAAAGAACTTTTATTTCTCTCACTTCCATCAGCCTGAAAAATAAAAAGGTAGTGAAAAAAAAAGAGAGAGAGAAAGTTTCATCAGGTTATCATCAATGCACCGAAGGCGTCGTAGCTTACAGTGACAGGCAGTTGAACTGAGAAAAATTAGATTTTCAGCAGCTGTGTGCCTTCAGGCTACTTCTGCAAATTTGATGTAATACTGTAAATAAATCATTTTAAAAACGAGGAACCCCAAGCAAGCGTAAATCGGTGCCGCACAACTTACTTGCTGCGCGGCCGGAAGAAAAGAAAAGAAAACCACTTGGCGAAGAGGGACGTCTAAATCGAATACTCGCCAATCTATCTCCCGTTCAGCCTCCAGGATCGAATGAGTATAAGGGCAGGGTGCACACAATCAGAACAGCCTGAAAAGAAAAAGGGAAAAATGAGGGGGAGGGGGGGAAGACGAACAAAGGTTGTAGATGCTCAAAACGATAAAAGGTTTGCAGGAATGTTATCTCAGCAATTAAAAAGATGGATAATTTTAAATCAAATTAATGTGTTTTTTTTTTGTATAATTAAAATAATGCAGCATGAAATTGGGCTATATCCTCTTCTTTTTCAAACCATAAAATTTCAAACTATTGTATCAGTTCAGAATACCATTTCACAGTGATTTCGTTATAATGGATGAAGCCCAAAGTAATATTTGATCTTACACCTGTAATCATTTTTTATGTACATAATAAGATTGTTGAACTAAAGACTGCTACTGCTTCTTTTAAGAGTTGAGGGGTTCAAAGGGTTTTAGCGAGCGTTAACCGCTTCCTGTCATCTGCCCCACGAAGCCCTAAGGCCCTACGTGTGCACCATCCGTATTCCTAAGTAAGAATCTAAAGCTTGTCGCACACTACTCCGTTCCGTTTCGAAGACTAAAAGTTTGCCTGACGAAACTTGAAAATCGGCGTATGTTTGCCAGAGTGCGCAAAAATTTGACTGACGAACTTAATTCGGTGAAACATGGACATACACCTGAGCGACTAAACCGTACCAGTGTTGCAAAAGGTGCACTTAACACCAGCCGTTTGTAGCACGGGCTTCCTCCAATTATTCTTACATTTATTGGAGTCTTAACTCATCTGAAGCTAACGAATGCTCATTTGTGTAGTTGAACCAGCTCTATATTTTGAACATTACTAGATTTTTTTTAAGGACAGGAGTCTATAAAGGGAGGAGAAAACCACGGGGATACAAACCAGGAAACGTCTGCTCTCTGCAAGGGGGGGGGGGTGCGAGTTAATGTCCAGAACAATCCAGATTCGATCCCATGGCCGCTGAAGAAGCATGGTAATTTCACACATTACCTTGGTGAGACGAGACTAGCAGAAACTTTGCCTTACCAGTTATCGACCAGATCAGCTTCTTCAGGCAATTTGGCTGAGCTCTGCCACCGATCAGCCACATTTGTATAAATACCAAATACCAACGTGAAATACTAAAGTTGTAGAATTGCAACGCCCAAGTGACTCAGGACACAATGTTGGGGTTTTTCAGCGGTATTGATTTCCATGCGTCAGAGCTAGAGGTGGACTTGTTAGGCCCAGCCCCGATGCCTAAGCTTGTCTCAGGTACCGTTGATTGGCTACCGAATTTACGGGAAACCAAACAATATAGATATGAGATAGTTGAGGGGGGGGCGAAGGGAATGACAATCTCTAAACCCGGTCGTAACTGGTAGTCAATGTGTTGCAATGACTACTGGTTCCGATTTACCAATAGATTAACGGCTCAGAGTATTGTGCAATCAACCCAGTATTCTATTGCGTGTAACGAGCGTGTTACAGAGTACTTTAATTAGGTACCATTCGTGACATTTTCTGCTTCGCGTGGCCAAAAGATTGTGCCTAAGTTATTGCCGTGGACTTTGCATCACGGCTGATAGGCTTTACTGTTCATTGATGCGTTTCTAACATTAAGAAAGGAATAACGCTCGGCAGAGGAATTTCAGCAACTAAATCCTGTTTATGGACCCAGTCTTTGGTTTGTACGACTGCGTTGACTGCCTACCAGTTGATGCGGCTTAATACTTCTGTTGTCGAGTCCTTTGGTTGAAACTAAGTTCGGGGCCATCATTTTTGAAATTATGGATGGATTACGGATGAAAGATTTCTAATTAAATTGGCCCGAAAGTATCGGCAATAGCCAAGGTTTTAAGTCTGGCTCGAGAATGGAGACTAAACTTAGCAACCAAGTATAGCGTGAGTTGCCAAGCACGAGACAACAACTGGGCTCGAAGCTACGCGTAATGGAATATTACAATGTTGAGTTGTTTACATCAACGATACTGTACAAGTCATAAATCCATTTAAGCTCGCTGTCATTGTTGAACAAACTTGCGTGAAGGTTCCGGCAGATAAAGATCGCGATTAAGCCAAGTCTAACCGGAAACCAGGACAGCAACTAGCTAGCCGAGTTAGGGTATCCGAAATCGGCAATAGGTACCCGGGAGCAATGATCTGGGTCCCAGTCAGACTCAAGCCAAGTGGCATAACGCCGGATCGGATGTCATCCGGCAGCTGCGGTGGTTCAGGTGACACAACTACTGATGTCATGGTAGTAGTATCGGTGTCGGTGGTGGTGGCAATGGCTGGCGGGGTAGTGGTGGGGGTTACGTCCCGTTTCGCCAAATCCGGTTTCGCCTAAAAGAAAGCAGATTAACATCTTTTGGGCATAATTTAGGCACACGAAACATTTAAAACATTTAAACACGAACGTAACATAACATAACATAACATAACATAACATGATAATTGTCAGATAATGGTCAAACACCCGTTTTGCAGCATCCCGTTTTGTAGAATAATTTGTTTCAAATTACGTACCTCGCTCGCGTTACCGCGCTCACTGTGGCTAAATACATAACATAGTGTTAAATGTTTGGAGAATATTTTGATTCTACGAAACGGGATTCTGCAAAACGGGAATTCCCGTTTGGGAAAGGGTAACCATCACGTGTATCACTAACTATTCTTAAAAGAGAACCTTGGCATTAACGCAAGTGACGACCAAGCATTCTAAACAATATCTACAGTACAAGTTTTTCGTCAGCATTGCCAGTTTTCAGAACGCTAATAAATCAATCGGTCTTATTCTACCACTGCTTGTCTCTGTTAAATGTTTGACTTTTAAAGCCCCTTTACATAGAAATAAGGTATTAAATTTTGTGTACGTAAAATTTTGTCAAATTCGTTTTGGCGAAATGGGATTTGGCGAATCGGGATTGGCCCCTGAGGGTTAAGCTGTTAATCTGCTTTTTTTATTTTTTGGTGGAACGGGATTTGGCGAAACGGAGTTCACCAGTGGTGGTGGTGGTAGTGCTTGCGTGCGGCAAAGTGGTGTATGAGTCCGGGGTTTGTCTGGTGTTCAGCCGCTGGTCAAATACAAGACCATACAAACACAAACATTGTCAGTGGACCAATAACGTGGGCGAACGCTACAAAAGCAATGATGCATTCGTTTATAAGCTCATTTCGGTTATTAGGTTGCCTAGTTTTTTGCGTGCTCAGTAGCAGATGTAGTGGGCCAATTCCAGATGGCACATTCCAGAACACGCCAAAGAAATGGCAGCTTACGATGAAAGTTCAATAGTTTCTGAATCTGTTGATTTTGAATTGATGGCTCGATGAAGTGCAATCCCTGCTTTTGCTTCAAATGACCGCATTAAAAATTTAGTTATCGTCAAAAACATACTTGAAACATATTCAAACAAGTTTTCTGAGTCGTACAGAGAGCCGTGTTTACATTGTGCTGAATCCAACTCCTCAACGCCAAGTGCCCAGGAGAATGTTCCATTTTCCCTCTTCGGTGGTCATTTTAGTTTTTAATATTTCTTTTGGTGTGTTTACAGCGGATTTCGCCAGTGGGTGTGCAAATGGAAATTAACAGATCACGAATTCCTAATGTACTGAACGTCAATAAAATTATGAGACCATCCTCGATTTCAGTTTGTCGGATGGGAACGTAAATTTTTACACATCAATGAATGCAATATTTTAAGCCAGACATCAAGAGCTTAATCAAACTATAGTAAATTACGACGGTTAATAATATTCTTCTTTGGGATTGTTAACGCATGGTTTAAATCAAACAGACGACGACTCTTTTATCATCCCTCGATTATACAGGACCGAATGGGTAACGAACCCTTTCACGTATTAAGAATTATTTCAAACTCGAGTGGGCGTCGTTTGGTGGTGGGGTGGGGGGGGGGGGAAGGGGCTAGGGGAGTGAGAAGGAGGAAGTAACATTCGTCTCTGTTTGATTACTTTAAGAGATGTCCGTCCTGCCAATTCACGCATGCGCTAAATCGAATCGTTAATCCGACGAAACGAATGAAGGCATTTTTAGTGGGGTGCGTGTGTCGAAAACGAGGCTTTGAACGAAGCGCCTTCATGCGAGCATCGTTGGCACTAAGCGGTCACACGATGACGGAGCGGTCGAAAATTTTGCACGTTGAAGTTCGACGGAGACGAGCAAATACCTTAGACTCTCTAATTTGACGAGGAACTTTCTAGAAACAAAACCACGAGCGTCGAGGTTGTGTGCGTGTGTGTGAATACGTATGCGTTGGCGGTGGACGATTAATTATGAATTTAAACTCAGTCAGGCAAATGTTCACGCACGCTGTTCACCACTTCCTCCCCATAGCCGCTTCCTCCCAACCTAACGGCAAGCGTGAAGCAGACGAACGTAGGAAGATTTTCAGAGGTTTCTTAATTAAACTTCTTGTCTGGTTCCGGGAATGTCTCAAGTGCCTCATAATAATTACCACACCCAGCTTCTTCCAGACATTCGCTATGAAACCCAACGACCCCTAGCCAAGACAGTGCGGGGTTTCTGAGTAGCAGGGTTGTAGACCGCCAGGGAATTTCTCAAAATACTGATGAGTACGAGTAAGCAACCCGGACGACCGGTTGCCGAGCGACCCTTTAGTGAGTCACGTGACCCTTAAGCACGCAAGCAGAAAGCCTGATGAATTCTTAAGGATATAGCGCGTCTCCTTCAAGTTAACGAAGCTCATTTGCATGGATACGCCATGAGTCAACTCCAGTTAAGGAACTGTGCAATTCCAGCTAGTGCAATATATGCCAAAATTAATGAAATTCCTAGAAGGAAAAGAAGTTCACGGCTGTCAAACCGTACCGGGAAGGTTAGGAAGAGTAATCCTTCTCTAATGAATTCCGCTCGTTTGTAGTTTTGTGTTCTTCCGTAAAGAGGAGCAGCTGTCACTAACTGACTGACAAGTTTTCTGGGAAATGCAGCAGAATACTTGTATTTAAAAGAAAAAAACTGCGACGAAGTTCTAGCAAATATTATGCCAATGCAACGTCTTGTATTAACCTGCTAATCTTAGCCATTTCATTAGGCCCCTCTACAGTTCGTGGTTTCTACGTATAAATGATTTGAAACTTGACATCAAAGTTGTAGTAGGCAGAAATGTGGAAGGTCTCATGATCGCTCTGTACGGAGACATTTTTTTTATGTAAAACTATGGCTTGACTTCGAAATATTGTTTACTTTTCCACACTACATTTTTACACTTCGTATTGATTGATTGGTTAATAATTAAAAATGACGTAAATGTAACCAGTTTTGTTTTTTTTTCCACAAAATGACCATCATGCTCGACTTGCACTGAAAAGCTCTCACACCGACCCTTTCCGATTCAGTAATACACACTATTGAAAATTTACTCATCACTGATTGGTCACCGACAAACAAACCACAGATCTTGACAGTATACCTCTCCTAGAGCAATTGCTTGCTTGAGTTAGGGAGCGTTTACGCAACAACTCGCATTTGCATTCTCGCAGCTAGTTATTAATCGCGATGGCAAAAGTGTCGTTAAATCCAACATCATTTGAGTAAATGCTTGCAGTCTTATAATCCGTCACAATAAAGTAAAGAATCCTCCTGACGAAACAATTTTCCTAGTCACTTCTGAATTCACGTTATTAATGTTTTCGTTTCGAGCCGGTGCACCTAAAACCGTCGCCATCTTGGAATTTCGGATGATTTCTGGCTTCTAGCTGCGAGAATGCAAAGGCGAGTCCTTGCCTTGCATAAACGCCCCCTTAGGCCCATATGAGGGAAATGACTCACTCTCGTTAATCGTCGGACTTTTACGGAAACACGAAGGTGCGTCTCGTGCGTCTCATAGCTTCACGTTTAAGTCGGTGAATCAACCGCATAAAAATGAAGTTTAGGCCTATTTGCCAACGCCGAAGTCAGGGTAGATTAGGAGGCAGTGACGCTTTTTGAAAACATGGAATAAAATAATGCCTGCTTCCACCAACGGCACCAGAAGGCAACGCTTGTCAGGTTCTCGTAGGAGGCGAACCTTGATATGAAAAAAATGGCGATCCGTTACCATGGCAGCCACGGCAATAGCGACAATACCTTCGAAAATTGGCGAAATACTCGTGCGTGGGCAACATCCTAAAGAACTTAATCTATGTTCGATTCAAACCGTTTTCAATTCGTTACAAGAAAACGTGAACCACGAAAAAAGCTTAATACCAAGCGGCCACTCAACATACTTCTCGATACACAACACCATGCGTTATACTTAGCACCACGCGTAACTACAACCCGTTTTAAAACTGAATGTTGGATTACAAAAAATAAAACTTGATCAGTCAGTTCTGATGTATCTTAAAATTATTTTAATGTTCTAATCTGGCATATGATAGTTTTTAAGTGATTAATTTTGTATTCTTATCGTGATCAATTTGATTTAGTGACGCTAAGTACTTTCACTCACCATGGTGCTTTGCGCTTCCTTTCATTTGACGACAACGCCGTCTGGTGGTAAATCGTTGAAAGCAGGTACTAGTTACATCCAAATGTTTAGCGTTGTCAGAGAAAGAGTGGGACTACCTGTATATTCTACCCTGGCCGAAGCAAACGAAATTACAGGTAGGATGACGAAATGCGATGGGGCTAGTATCGCAACGCCAAACAGAGAAAAACGTTGTAAATTCTAGACATCGCAAATATCGTAAACATCGAAAACATCGTAAACATGATATCGTAAACATCGATGGGGGGGAGCTAGTAACGTTAATGTGATGTTAAACATTGACTGTAGCTAATAAGTCGTAAATAAAATCTCATGTCGAATCCAGTAAGAATCGTCTTGTGGAAAGCAACACATCGAATGCCGCACCTAATACCACTCCTGCTTCTGTGAGTGAAAGCTTTCAACTCCTTTCCTTCCCGTAAATTACATCTGGAAAGGAGTTTTGTGCTAAAATACACAAATTATCAATTTCTTAGAAGCATTCGGGTTATTACCAAGTATTTCCAGTTACAGATCAGAGAAAAACACGAAAATAGACTTCTTCCACTGATAAATGTAGAACAGAGATGTAGATAGTTTGTTTTGTGGATTGAATGGCCAAAGGTGCGACATACAATATTTTATCCTAACACAAGCAACATTCCAGAATACGGCCAGTTCGTTTTCAAGCAAAGCTCAGCAAATTTAAGCATAAAAAAGCCAAGCAATGCACGAATATACAAAAAGCGCGATGTTTCGAGGTTACTTTCACCTTGTCATCAGGTGCACTAATTCCACAAAAGTTTCGTCGGCATGTCAAAAAATACAGTTCGTAACAGTGTTTTACTGCTAACTTTAAAATTTTACTACCCTGATGAAGCTGTTACGAACTGTATTTTTTGACATGCGGGTGAAACTTTTGTGGATTTAGTGCACCTGATGACGAGGTGAAAGTAACCTCAAAACGTCATGCTTTTTGTGTGTTTGTGCATTGGTTGAATTTTTTATTCTTGTATCAGTATAGTGCTTGTTTACTTCAGAAGCAATTTTAAAACATAATAATCAGTAAAAGGTTAGAGACGAGAGGGCAGGAAAGGGATTTGAAAGCGCCTTGCACGCCCCGCAGGATCGAAACCTGTGTGTGAGACGTAGTCGAAACGGAAAATAAACTGAAAGGAAGGTACAACTTCAGGTCTTGAATGAACAACTAGAAGTGCCCGCCAGGAAGTGACTTAACGTCGTGAATTTACTTTACGAAGTTGCCCCCTTTCTTCAGATTGTTTATTCGCTTTGATTACGCAATTACACACAGGTTTTGCACCTATCTCTGAAGACTGTCGGGTGACAGTACACATCACTGTGTACCAGCTCAACAACTGCCACACGACTTGTGTACCAAGAGTACACTAATTGCATACACATTTCCGACATGTTTTTTACTACCGGTGCATTCACTGTGTGGGGCTATTAGTATACAGTTCGTGTGGAGTAGGGTCGGCCCACAGAATTCACAGCGCTGCTATGGGTTAAAAACATTCTGGCTACGGCCGGTACATACTGATGCGTGTAGTGCCAGAACACAGGATTTCCAGAGTGTGTGGACTGTGCAGGGAAAAGCCGTCTATAACCTCGCACCTTCCTAATAATAAAAGATTGTCTCCAGATAGGCGATAAAACCACAAGGACTTATGGCATGCACTAAATTTTAATTTTCGGAAAATGATTTTTTCCTTGGTCACAAAAATGATGATAACACTAGTAAAATAAACCCAGTCATGATATCAACTCACAAGCGAACCGCCATGTTGGATTAGTCCAAGACTTGGACTAATCCAACATGGCGGTTCACTTGTGAGTTGATCTCACCCAGTCATGTTTTTTTTTACTAGTGTTATCATCATTTTTGTGACCAAGGAAAAAATCATTTTCCGAAAATTAAAATTCAGTGCATGCCGTATGTCCTTGCGGTTATCGCATATCAGGAGACGATCTTTTATTGTTATACCAACTTACCACAAAATAATTGAAGTTTTATCTCGCACCTTCCTCTTTATCTGGCAGCCTAGTCTCGACTTAATCGCTTTCAAATCGCATTCGGTTTTATCAAAGTTCACGTGCGATAGAATGAAAGAGCTATGATTTTGGCGCTCTTTTTGGTCATAACCGCATGCGATTTGAAAAGCGCAACTCGAGACTAGGGCCCCTGGTCTTTTCTCTGCTTTGCTTTCCGTGAAAATGGAGTGATACATATTTCGAAATGTTACTTGTTCTAGTACGGTAACCTTTTTCGTCTACATTCCTTTTCCGTCATTCCTATCGAAATACTTAAGACATGACAAAGTTAAGACATGAAGAAGTTGCTGCAGGATTAACAACGACATGCCAAAGAGAGCACAATTTTAGTCCTATACACGAGACCAAAGACAAAAAATATTCGAGTGTTCCCGAATGTTACCTGGTTGAGAGGTTCCCTGGAAACCCAAAACAGTGTGCACATCCCCTGAGCACTTGAAGTCTTGGTCTTCAAGCCGAGAGAAGGCGATCTCGAAACGTATTGATAACGTGCATGCATGTATGAACTTTAATGTGATGCCCTCTTGAATATTTTTGGCGTACCCAAGGAGTTAAATGCTGCTCATGTTTTGTGTGTTGTATTGGACAAGTGTTGTCCACTTTGTTGCTTTTTGGTGACGAGTTTATTATCATTACTATTTTTTTTGCGCGTCAAAACAGACAGTATAGCTTCCTGGCATCTCAGATCCATAAAAATATTTTGGGGGCTCCTTCAAATTCTCTATAGTATTCCCAATACTTAGCGTGCAAAATCATGTTTAACAATTTGTATAGCGAGGTATTTATCATTAACAGTCTCTTGAGCAAATTTGTTGATGTTTGTGTGTGTGTGTTTGTGTGAACAGTGTTTACGGGACTGCTTATTATTTTTTATTTTTTTGTTGTAAATTATTCACAGAAGTTTGCTATTTGTAATTTTGTTCTAGATTGTTTATCTTTTAAGCAGTTTTACCCGCTTGTTCGAGCGTGGAACGGCCGACATAAAAAACCATTCCCAACAGAATAATATATTTTGTTTTCCACCCTCCATGCCTCACTGATACCATATTACGCTCTTCCCTGCTTTGTGAAAATTGAAACCGTTAAGGAAAGTTTGCGTAAAGACCAGCTAAGCTCTAGTTTGTCCCCCACAAACAAATATACATTCCTCCGAATCAGTGTTATTTTCAACTCCTGCGAAATGTATGCTAATTTGCTTTTAAGTTTTCCACATTGTGTTTTTAGCTAATTTCGGTTCGGAAAATGAATTATTAATGGCTTCGGATTGTTCCGCCTTCGCCTTCTCGAGCATATACGGATGTTAAAATTAAATAAAAACATGGGGATAATTTTTTCCCTCTTTTTCAATACCATCTCCTGGCTGAATACAAACTTTAAAAATCGTTTAATGAACTATATCTCGGCTTTTCACGTTGTTTGCGTGTAGAGGTTTGAAACATGCGTAAGGAGCGTCAGCGTGACAGTTTAATATTCAGCGGTATTTTGCTCATTGCTGAATTACCGAACTAGGTGGAAACCTATTTAATGTAGTTCGGTATTTATATTAGAGTTATAAACAGGACGGAAAGCCAAATGGGTTCAAAAATTAATAAATAAATGCAGACCTATTTGCGTTGCCTTTTGGACTTAAATGTCAGACTGCCTGAGCGGGAATTAAACCCACGACCATTGAGACCGCGTCAGTATAGCTGAGCGGTAGGACTTTGAACTTTAGTTTCAAAGGTGTTGGGTTCAATTCCCTCTTGGCTGTCTGACATTTAAGTACAAAAGGCAATAAATAAAGAAATCACAAGGTAAAGGGTAAATGAAGCAAGCAGTCTGCATTAAAGATTGTGAGGATACAGAATACACTACTCTGAGAAAGAAAGAAAAGACTACTGCGCCGACTGGGACTCGAACCCAGGGCGCCCGGCTAGTAAACGGGATGTCCTAGGTTCGAGTCCCAGTCGGGGCAGTAGTATTTTCTTTCTTTCCCAGACTAGTATATTGTGTTTCCTCACAAGGCCAGTCTTTAATGCAGACTGCTTGCTTCATTTACAAAAGGCAACGTAAATAGGTTGGCACCTGTATGCATCACTTTTTTAAATTCTTTGCTAATTTTGCTGCATACACATGAGTTTAAAACTAGAAAAATTTTACGTCCGCAAACGGAAATAACTGTTTAGACGCAAAATTACCAAATTATTTAGCATGTTTTTTTTTTTTTTTGTGTGTGGTCATTGTGTTGGAGTTATTATTAAAAAAATCGGGCCAAACCTGTACACATTCAGTGTCGCATGCAAGGGAAAGGCGAAGGTGGGCTGAGGGCAAATGTAACTAAAGTGCATGCACTGTAGGCTGTGCATTTTTTTCATTTTTAAAAAAAGACAGAGAGAGAGTTAATAAAACCTGGATTTACGTCTCCACAAAAGGAAAAATACAGTAATACATTGTTTAGAATAATTGGCTGCATTTCAGCCGTATTGAAGGTTTGAATTAGGTCTTATAGATGGCACTGACGCTCAAAATAAATTTTGTACTGTAAATTTAACGTTTCGTGCAACTGCCTGCATCACCTGGCATTAATTAAATGAATACGTAGAATGACAGTGTGAACTAATAATGAGCCGAAAACGTCTCACTGGTAACGTAACTCATACCACAGTAACACGGAAAATTTCACAGATTATTTTTATTGTTTTTATGAGTGATGAGGGTCTGTTGCCGGCATGTTGGATTTAAAGATATAAAAACATTCACACACAACAAAGTTCACCCAGGGAGGGGGGGGGGTGCGCGGGGTGCGCTACTGTTTTTTTGCCTTTTAATAAAAAAAATAATGTGCCCCCCCCCCCCCCCACTTCCTTTTGCTCACATCGATAGTAACTCATAGCAAGTGGTGTCAGTGAGGTTTACTTCCCACGGGTTTACATTTTTTTTTTGCTAACTTCTGGGCCTGGGTTACCTTTTATTTAGATGGGGGAAGTGACCCTTGAGTTCTAACCGGGCTGCTTTTGCCATTTTTGTGCTCCTCAGATGGACCTTGCATTTGTCGAGTCAACATCTTTGTGAGGAGCATCAGCAAAATCGACGATGTACAGATGGTAAGTGGCCCTGTATTTGGCATTCGTAGTCCAGTCCTTGATCTCCTTTCCTTCCTTTTTTAGACGGGCCGGTCACTGTCCGTGTCAACATTTATCTGCGCATGATCAGCCGAATCGACGATCTCCACATGGTGAGTGACGTCACTGAGGACGGAATAACGCACACTGACCAGGTGGTGCCCTCCTGTGTCTCTATCCGACACTTCCGATTGCGCCTTGCTCTCACTGGTTGCGAGTTCTGCTTTCTATAGAATAGCCCTAATCATTTCTGAAAAGCTAGCCACTAACATAGCGCACCTAACATAGTCCTGATTTAGCTTAAAATAAAAATAACGGAGTACAGGGTGGTTCACAAAAAAACTGACGACCCAAAATTTTCTTAGTCCAAACTTTTTTTGTTAGCACCCTCCAAAACAGTAAACGGTCAGATGATGTCTAATAGAACAGGCAGTTTTGAAAGTCCCTTTACGATTCAAGAGGGTGCTAACAAAAAAAGTTTGGACTTGAAAAATTTTGGGTCGTCAGTTTTTTCAGGACCACCCTGTATTTTTTCGTCACGCTGTTATAAATTAATATGACTGCATGGAAAAGCTGTTTAGTCCCAATTAAGTGGCTTCCATAACTAATCAACTTCCTAATCAACTTAGCTGTACAAATGGCCTCTGCACCTTTGGCGCACTGCTCCTTCAGGAATGGCTGGTTTGTGTTATTAAAATTGTTGAATTCAGTGTTGGACTCAAGTTTTTCATTGTATAATCAACTTATTTGCATCTTTGCCTCGGTAAATTATTTGTTGTGGTTATTCAACACTAATTCTTTCTCTGAACCTAATACTAACCAACCATCCCTAGTAAAAAATACCACATCACGAACGAGGTTGCAGGAGTGACGCACCGAGTCACACCTATAGGTCCAAAACGCGTCACAATTTGGTACCATCCAAAAATTTCATTTTCAAGCTATCAGAAAATCAATTAAACAAAATTCTGCTAACATTTGCTTCGTCCTTATCAATGAAATAGTCTGAGCTGGTTCAGCTAAGCCATATTTATACCATGTGCAATGGCTGTTTGCCGTGACGTCACCATGAGTTAGCCAATGACGAACGAGAACAACGGCTATTTGTCCTTCTGATTGGACTAGCCCAGTCATGTGATGTGCACGTCACAACAAACAGCCATGGCGCTTGGTATAGGTACTCTGTTGGTTTCTTCGTACCAAGACACGTCTTACGCGTGACCTCGTGTGTTTGAATTCTGTAAATAAAACCATTCAACACAAAGAATTTTAAAGTCAGGAAGCAGATATTTGCCATACTCAGACTCGGACGATTACCATAAAGGTCTAACGTGCATGGTCCTGTGAGCCAATAAAGAAAAACGCTAATTTTCAAGAAATATCTATATACCACTGGTGAAAATGGCTATGAAGAGATATATAATAAAAAAAAATCCCCCAAATTAAAAAAAAAATCTCCCTAATAACCCCCCCCCCAAAAAAAAAAAATGGAGTGGGGTGGTGTGGTATTAAATTGTGTTTTTTATTTCTGTGAAGTCAGTTTGGGAGGGGAGGGGGAGGGGAGGTCAAGGGAGCATCCCCCCCCCCCCCCCTGAATTTGAATTTAAGTACCCTAAAGGGAGTGATTTCCCGCATTTAAAAAGTAAAAACTAACAACAAAAACACATTTTGTAGTACAATTATTCGAACTCTCCCTTGGGCAACCGATGTCTGTATCAAACTGAAGTTAATCATAACGGCGTTATTGGGTCAGTTTGATCTGATGAAATGATTATGAAGGAAAGGAACTCGATGACGAACATATTTAAAAACTTTTGCACGTTTTGATATTAGAAAAAACTGTGATATAATTACATTACTGGGTGGTTTGAAGAATTAACGATGAAGGACAGGCTCTAACGAAAATACTTGAAAACTTCTTCTGTATCCGTCGTGTTTGGCCTATAGGCTCTAAACCAGTCTTTTCCCACATCGCTTTCATACACGTACGCACGCGATTGCTGATTGTATTGAAGCAATCGTCTTCCGATGATCGCTGTAGGACAGGGGTTAAATCAAATTTAAATCCTGAATCTGCGCACAGACTATCATTAAAAATAAACTGCATTTTGAGCCCCATTTTCAGCTTAAACTTTTCTTTTGACATTGTCACTAAAGTGCTAACGGTTTTTTTCCCCTTTTAACAAACAACAACAAAAGCAGTAAAAAATAAATAAAGAAAACTAAAAATGGGTCCTTGAACGTGAATGGTTTAGTAAAGCTTGCCTAACAATCTCCTGTGCCGGACAGGTACTTCAGCCGTCCAACGCCAGTTGAGCTACATACTGAGTGCCAGCGGTAATCTATTTCCTTAAGAGATAAAATTCTTTTTCTCATCTCGGAGTTTTTCTTTGTGGATCCTAGTATACGACCATATGTTTCTGGCTGTGGAATTTTTATTTGACGTTTATAGGCTAATAAAAACAAGCACTTGCCTGGCGGAAAGAAGGAGACCATCTTGGATGTGCATCCCAAATAACGCTCGTCTTGCTTTCCATCATCATTTTCCATAACCATACTCGGCGGGGAAAAAAAGCAGTTTTTCGAATGCGTTCAAGAGGATCATTTTCTAAATTTCCACAAATCGACAAGTGGTAATTAACATTATCAGGCTAGAACATGTTACGGACGGAAGTGGATTTTGGTTTCTTGTGCAGTACTGATCTCTACGAGATGCCTGGAAGGGTACTAAAATCTCTTAGTAGAGGTAGGTACCTGTTTGAGATGGTTGATCCACGTAGATTTTTTCCTCCGGGCATTTTGCCCCTCAAACCCGACAGCACGTGCATTCCCATGGACCTCTTACCACCGAACATTTTTTTTTCTCCCCACTCTTATCCCCTACTCACTTTGTTTCGAAAAACAAATATTAAAAATAAAAAAGCACTTCACAAGTTGATTCAAAATTAGATTATACCTACAGCAGACTGGCGAGCGTTCCTACATTTCCTGCATTTTCCTATTTTTGGGGAGTGTTCCTACATATGCCTAGGCATTGAAGAAATTCCTATATTTCCTGAATTTTTCAGACAGTTACAATTTTTGCTTGATTTCTGCTTACTTATTCTCGCTACTGATTTAAAAATAAAAAAGCGTATCCTCAACTAACCCATTTGTTTACTTATTTTGGACCGACTCACAGGTGGAAAAAAAGGTCCTTAACCATTATCATTATTAACCTACATTTTCCCTTTATTTTGGAGATTAAACTCTTGTACTTCCTATTATCTGAAGAAATATTCACTTTCCAGCCTGTTAGATATAGTAGGTCTAATTTAGTTCAAACGCAAATAATAATGACAGCCGCCCACCCCAAGAAAAAATACTACTGCTGGCTTATAGAGATACCAAAGACGAATAAAGGTCCCCTAACTTTACCTACAATGACAGTTTCAGCACAAGATGTCAACCTAATTTCATTCACTGCATGTAACCTGTTCTCTGCTCAGTGAAATTCGAGCAGAGGCAAATAGCCGAACCTAACAAATAAAAACGACAAGAACAGCAACAAACCAAAATCCTGCTTCGTTCCATGCATGAAACTCGTTCCCTGCCCGGTAAAATTCAAGCCCAGGTAACTAACCTAACCTAACCAGGGGAGCTGGTTATTCCAGACAAAAAAATTCCGGGTGAAAATACTCGGGGAAGGGAAGTCCCGGATATGAAATGTACGAATATAAGGGGTGCCGAGTCTTCATGCCACTTTGCAGCACAACCAGTTTTATCTGGTAATGATGGGCAATCTAGACTCAACTCCCTTTTGACTTTCTAAATATGAAAATGTTTTAATCTTTTTAACTTTACTGTGGGGAGTGACCCTCATCTGAGGTCGAAACATCGAGTTTTGATGTAGGTTTCGCGCACTTGATTGGTTTATTAAACCAAATAATTTAACAAGTGGTAAGGTAGATGCATCATAAGGCGTGAAGCATCATAAGGCATCATAAAAGACATAAGGCATCAAAAAAGGTATAAGTCCTCTAAGACATCATAAAAAGCATTTTTTTTTTTTGGGTGCGCTGTTCCCGTTAACAGAGCCCTATAAACACTCTTCGTTCCTAACAAAACTCTGTGTAAACTTCTGGCTAAATAATTTAGCAAGACAGTGGTAAGGTAGATGCATCATTAGGTAGATGCATGAAAGGCTCATAAAAGACGTAAGACATCATAATAAGGCATAAGGCATCGTAATGTATCACAAAAGGCATAAGGTATCGTAAGACATCAAAAAAGGCATTATTTAGTGGGGTTAACAGGGCCTTATAAACACTCTTCGTTCCAAACGAAGCTCTGTAAATTTGTGGCTAAATAATTTAACAAGTAGCAAGGTAGATGCATAATAAGGCTCATAAAAGCCATAAGGCATCATAACACATCAAAAAAGGCATAAGGCACCATAATACATCTTAAAAGGCATAATTTTGTGGCTGCGCTGTTTCCATTAACAAGGCCTTTTAAACACTCTTCGTTCCAAATGAAACTCTGTGTAAACTTCAGGCTAAATAATTTAGCAATGTGGCAAGGTATAGATGCATCATAAGGCTCATAAAAGGCGTAATGCATCGTAAGACCTCACAAGACATCATAAAAGGCATTATTTTGTGGGTGTGCTGTTCCCGTTAACAGAGTCTTCGTTCCTAACGAAACACTGTGTGAACTACTGGCAGAGCTAAGAATCCCGAGTTGAGGACCACTCTGCTTTACACTACTGTTTCTGAGGTGTTGGCCGCAAGTATTTATCGTGTCTTGTTACGAAGTTATGAATATTTTCATACAAAACTTGAGTACCGCGCTTCAACAAATCGTATGTTTCGTTGCTTGGCTGCCTCGTTTTCTCGTCACACTCTTTTCGTAGTACCATAGGGTGCTACACTTTATTTCCTATGAAATCGGATCAAGGCCTGATTCGAAGTCGCTTCTAGTCACTTCATTTCACGGGGCGATGGCGTTGAGCGTCCTCTTCACCGTCTGCTTCTATTGCCGAGCCAGCGCCTTCCCTTCCACAGGCACACCAACTAATTGGATCTCGACTCACCCACGCTCGCCCTGTGTTTGCACTGCGTGTCACAAGAGGGCGCTTCTGCATGACGGCCTGTCACATGGCAGACAACTGATGGAAACTTTTCTTCTTCTTTTTTTTGGCTTGGGAAAGAGGAAGAAGAAGAAGAGGAAATAGGAAAAGGAATGCATGAATAGAAAGCAAGGTCACGTCAAGAATATTGTGGATAAAATGTTGTAGATAAAGAGTACAGGTCAGCGAACGCAAGGCCGGTCGTAGCGCGGTGATTTATCATGTGATCTTAGACAAAAAAAATTTATCAGGTAACGTCGAATCATACAAGGATCAGTGATAAAGACGCAGAAAGAGTAGAGAGAAAGCTACTGCAGGAGTCACTGCCAGTTTTATGGAAGAAAAAATTAGGACATAAGGAATTTTGAATATCAGAAGTAATACAAATTAAGAATTATTTTGGAGAAAATACTTAAAAAATAATGAAGGAATTTCAAGTTAATTAACTTATTCATTATTATTATTATTAACACAATACAAAAAAATAAGGAATTTTAAATTTATTAAACTTATTTTTTCTTCTTATTATTGTTAATAATTTGCAATCTACACATGCGCAGTTGTTGTATGGTGATATGATTAATGTTTGTATCATTCAAAATTACTGTTCTTAAACTCACACAAACTGTATTATTACAATTTCGAGGTTTTCGAACTGTTTGAACTGTTGAAAAATAAAATTATTATTATTATTTCAATAAAACTAGAACTACGCACACTACAACAATTTTTCTTGTAAACCGATTTTAAGCACAGAAAGGGGAGGGATTGAGCCTTAATGTCGTGTCGACAACTAGGTCATTACGCCAACCTCAGTCACAGCGCAGTGGTTCGGGATGCCATTGCACCACACATTACAAAGATGGTGAACAAACTCCAAATGCAGATCTCATCGTACATCTGGATCTTCTGCAAAAAATGAAAAACCCTGGTCAGGTGGACAGAATCATCGTCCAATTGACATCTATGTCTCGCGGAAGGTGGAAACAGTGACGAACACCATCAAGATGGTGACAATCAACAAAAACGTGACGGACCATGAGTTGCCAGCAATACCAATGACATTCAGGAGGCATAACACCCTCCCCCTCTTAAAAAAAAGCCATTTGTAAGGTTGGTGTGACCAATCCTCAAATGGGCTAACATCGCCTCTTCCCGGCGACTGCGGTGACAAACCGAGTGCCATTCCTGGATAGTGCCCTTGCCCGCAACTTATTGCCATCTCGTTTTTCCTACAAGGCTTGCCAAGCAGCGAGCAATCTTAGACGTAGAGCTTAAAAGGCGTCCGGAGGGAACAAGGCACAGACACCTGTCGAGAGGACCAGAAAGGCCCCTTTCACTGCAGAAGGATTAAGAATAGTCCCATTCCCCTTTCATGGGGAAATTTTGCGATTTCAAGTTCTTAAAAACAGGTTTCGAAAAATTATTACAACCTTTACTAAAAAGAATTTTTAGCAACTAACTGGAAAACGCAGCTCTTAGGAAATAAAAGTAGGGAGCCACGAAAAGGCACGAAAAAAGTTTTTAAATAATGAAAATAGAATATAAGAAATTTTTTCCACCAAAAATTAGAAACTTATACGATCCTTGTGACTGAAGGATAAGCCTCCATCCTGGGAGTAACTGGGATTATTGGTGCTTTAAGGCGTAGACGCACACCTAAGGCCCCGAATTTTCAGGAATCCCTCAAGAAATCAAACGCATTTTTTTTTTAGTACGAGTTGGAGAAAAAAATTTACATGCAAATTACTGAATTTGAATTCTTTAAAGTTTTTAAACCGTTAAATGGTCCAATAAAATACCTTCATTTCCATTTCCTGTGGTTGTTTGGGACGTAATTATTTACAGCGGTTTAAAAAAAAAAAATGTTTTTTCTATGGTGTGTTCCACCGCTAGAATAAAGCTAACAACAAACTCATGCTAAGGGATGTGTAGCCACGTACAAACATAGTTCCAATTGAAACATTACTAGGGGTAAAAATAACGTTAATGTTGTCACTGGAATTACCACACGGGATGTTACAGTTGGTAACGTCGTAATTTCATGAAATAACATAAAACTGCACGGGTAAACAAAAAAGAGAAAAAACATTTTGTCACAGCAGTACCTACAGTACTGGCCGGATCTTGAATGAAAAATAGCATTACGAGACTGGGTTGGCAATATGGCCGCCGAAAGTGCCTCTGATGCGATTGAGTTGCCGCATTTTGTCAACCGAAGGCGACACCCTCCGTACAAACTGCCAACGAACGTGTTGCTTTTATTTTGCAAACGCAGTGAAATAGCTTAACTGTGGCTGAGTGATATTTTTAAACACCATTTAAAAACACTCTTATAAATAATAAAAAATTTGCCACCAAAATCTAAGTAAAAATTAAAATTATTATTTTGAAAACCGCTACTAGCCGCCAATAGATGTTGCGTCGCACCGTACAAAGTTGCTACCTCGAAGAACAGACCTCGACGAAATGAACCAGACGTGGCGGCCATTTTGTCTACCCCCCTAATATCGTTGTAAAGTGGGACAGTTAGTTAAGGGGCCATGGTCATAGCCAAGCGTGGAAAGAATGGCGGAAGGATATACGCCGTCGCGCGTGTTAAAAAAAAAAGGGCCTCTTATTGTAATAAACCAGATAAACCACCTTACGCCTTTTTAATCTATACTTCCTATGCGAAGATTCATTAAGTTAGGCTGCACATAACGGAAGCAGGACTCGCAAATGACCGGAACAAGGAGCAATGGTGAAGGAAGTTGTCCGTTAATGAAACTGCACTCTGTCCACACCGTCTTGTGTTTGATGTTGTCTTTCAGATAAAAAAAAAAGGTTCGTTGCGCTTCCCGTTTCCCTGCATGTTGCTCTAACCCCACTGCGTTGCGCCACTGCTTGCGAGCGTAAACCGAAACAGACAGTACAAAATTTGAAGGTGTGTGCGATACCTAATGAAGCACCAAAGACGTCTAAATCGTCCCATTGTAATAGCATACGTATATGATTTGGTCGATTGGTTTTGACGTCTTTGGCGCTCCAAAGCGTTAGGCTAAGCAGGATGGTGTGCCAAAGGCGTAAATATTAATACAACGAACAATATATCGATAGCTGGTTCTTTAGTGACGTTGTTGGCACGCTGTAACGCGTCGCATCGCTTTAAATTTTCTGTCTGTTTCAGGCTTAATTATCCATTGTGCTGTGAGTTACAGTAACTGTTGTATTGTTTTGTTACAGTGATGTGGTGTGCGAAGTCGTGCTTTTGCAGCGAGAATGTTTTTCTAACTGTCTTTTGAACTAATTCCTTGCTTATAAATTGCGGTAAAATACCAGGTAATGGGGGTCAATAATTTTTTTCCTACCATGTACATAAACTTCATACAGCACTTCTATGGACCCCAATGATTTAATGAGTGCAGGCTTAGTTTTCTTATGTACAGAATGTTTAGACTAACAACTGTAAATTGAATTGGCAAAAATAGCTCTGTAAGGCAATGAAAAATAATCAGATTTCTGAATGAATTTATTGCAACAAGTTATTGCACAATTTATTGCTAGAAGTTCTTAGTACCCATCAACCGAGTACCGATCGATTTAAAAATCTGAATGTGTGTTAATAGATGCTTTAGGGGCGGCGTATAGTTAGTTTTAGTGGCTTTTTACCTTCATAAATCAGGGGATCTACCAAAGCAAAATTCGGATATTTTAATGTGCGTTTTTTACTGTACATGTTAGAACAACGAAATTCTAGAACATTTTTTCGCAAGTAATATTATTGAAGTTCTGGCAGTCTTAAGGATATTTTGTGGAAGCCATTTAATTGGAAACAGCATCTCTTGAAAAGCTACAAGTCCCACCCAAATAATTACAAGAGAAGCCGATTAAGACGGGACATGCCCACAAAATCTTTAGGAATACGATGAAACTGGATTAAGAGTCAGTCAACATTTTAAATTTTAAGTTCACACACTTTTTTTAATTGCTCGAGGCTTCCGTACCTGAAAATGGTTTGAGGAGTTTTGTTGTTGTTGTTGTTGTTGTTTAAGGGGCCATAAGAGAGTTTTACTTTAATCTTTTGATAAAATTCGGAGTTGTAGTTTTACTTCAGCTAAATTTAGAGTATTTTTTAAAGAGAATTACCGACTGATCATCTCAAACCCAATGCACACGGAATAACTTACCTTTTTTATCTGACTGCGTAGAAATTTGCATCAAATAGTTTCAAAATCGAACCCTAACTACTCTAGTACGTGTATTCAGTTAGTACAATTAATTTTTTCAACGTACGGCTTTTTGTCGTTTATTATTTTATTTCATTAATTGGTTTGGTAGAATTCACAATAGGGACTATAAATAAAATCATACAGATTCTTTTTATGATTAACGACTTAAATACGCGAAGTCACAAAACTGTGATCTGGTCTAAAAAGCTGTGTCTGGTGTGCTGTCCTTTTAGTAAAGTTTTGTTGGTTTGTAACTTGTGTTATTGTATGTTGCATGTTTTCCGCGCCCCTTCTTACCGCTTCCTTGTTTTACGATGTGTTATTTAAACATATTTTATAATTTATAGTTATTGACTTGCTGTTGTATTTGGTTTGTACTTGGTTTATTTTTTGGTTTAATTAATTACTATAGCCTAGGTTGTGTATCGCAATCTGGCCGACAAAGTAAACATGGAGGAGGATTAATGCTTTTAAATTCTGCTCGTCTTTGTAATCTTACACATCTTGTACAATTTAGCACGAACAATGTTACCCTCTAATTTGACTGGTCACCAACTTCTCAATCGCAATGACTAATTCCACAATCCTCACGATATCTATTCCCAACCCTATGAACTCTTCACACCACTTATAAACGGAACACTCACCCAACACTGCTTTCAATGCAGTGTTTAGAAACAGTAAAGCATATGTAAAGTTGATTTTGGTTAAGCAATCTGAGTGACGTACAATAGCACATGTTTTATTTTATCAGTATCGTTTATCAGAATACGCGACTAGCGCGATTTAAATTAGTTTTGTGGAATTGTCCTGCCGTTTGTTTACGTCTACGTTCTTTTCGAAACGTGAGAAATGGCAAAATGTTTTAACCCCGTAGAAGACGAAGCAAGCAGTCTGCATTAAAGACTGGCCTTGTGAGGATACACAATACACTAATCTGGGAAATAAAGAAAAGAAAACGCTCCCGACTGGGACTCGAACCCAGGACTTACCGTTTACTAGCCGGGCCCTCTAACCACTGTGCTACCGGGGCGGGTTCTGGCTGCAGGCTCCAGCCGAGCTAAGTAGCTGTTTGATCTTTCTCGGTGGTGACCTGGCGGTCACAAACATACATACAAGAAGGGAAAGCAACATTGCCTCTTGGCCTCCACACCAGAAAATAGTGCAAGTAGTTGCTCCTCTGGTGTGGGGGGGGGGGGGGAATTGAGGCCTCTGGTGTGGAGGCCAAGAAGCAATGTTGCTTTCCCTTCTTGTGTGTATGTTTGTGACCTCTGGGTCACCACTGAGAAAGATTGAACAGCTACTTAGCTCGGCTGGAGCCTGTAGCCAGAACCTGTCCCGGTAGCACAGTGGTTAGAGCGCCCGGCTAGTAAACGGTAAGTCCTGGGTTCGAGTCCCATTCGGGGCAGTCGTCTTTTCTTTCTTTCTCAGACTAGTGTATCGTGTATCCTCACAAGGCCAGTCTTTAATGAAGACTGCTTGCTTCGTTTACCCATGGACAATTTTACGGTGACTAGCCATCGATGTGAACAAATGGCCACCAAGACAAAATAAAAGTGTCTTGGCGACATGTCACCTTTCAAAAGTCTACTCGAAAGGATCGTTCCTTGCTCAATGATGAAGTTAAGCTTTTTTATCATGCATAAAATTAGTCGGGAAAACGTTTACTTTTGTGACGGCAAACAAACATCAGGTTTATTTCAGTTTCGGCTTTCGTATGAAGTGGTACAAAATTTAACCGTGAACTATGTAAAGATTATAAAAAAAAAAAACGTAGCATCAAACATTCGAGCATTCATTCCGTTGACAACTAGTTTTTTAAGCACATTAGCTAAAACTTGATGCCTTACACAACCGTTTTCAAACCTGAAAACTTACATAGCTCATTTACCAAAACGTAAATCACCATGACAACAAAAAGCGACAGCTGTCGGTCAAAACCGCCCGCAACTGAATGAGAACAAACCATTACAATGAGAATCCATAACAGTAGTAACAATCCACCCAATGCCAATATAAGAGAGGCCGCCAAGTTTCCAAAAAGAGTCAGCCTTTGAAGGTAGTGATATCATTCAACCAGGGAAAGGCCGCCAAGGTTAATCCTATTAGCCAAGTTAATCCCACCGACTATTAGTTCGAAAGTTAAATGAAAACTACAACATTGCTACTCGCGGTAGCAATGTTCAAGTTTTCATTTTAGTCCAAAGTATTATTCTGTGCGATTAACTTGGCTAATAGGATTAACCTTGGCGGCCTTTCCCTGGTCGCATGATAGCACTACTTTCAAATACCGACCTTTTCGAAACTAGGCGGCTTCTCTTATACCAGTTTTGGTTTTAGATGGATGTCGCAACTTTCATATAGGACTGTGAACGTACAAAATGTCACATCGTGTTATCTTCATCTCTGCAAATCCATTCTACTAGTAACAATATCGTTTTACTACATAACAAGCCAGGTGTAGCTAAGAAATCTCAAGACTAAACCAATTAAAGGGACATAAATCCTTCCGGAATGTCGTGCGACCCGTCGAGACTAGCGTTTGCAACATTTAGACAGGTTAGAGCTACTGTCGCAAAATCATCTCGCACGTAAGAAAAAAAAAAGAAAATGACTGTGTTGGCAACATTTACGTTTGAACTAATGTCGCAAAATCGAATCATACAGGAACGCCAACATGGATGCACGTACCTTTAATAAAACCTCACAAAGTACATACATATTTGAGATAGAACTTTATGCTCGCACAGAATTGGCTTTTGCTACCCACTCTAGATTTGCCACAGAATTAAATAAAGAATAAAACAAGCGTGTAACGCGCACCAGATGCCAACGTAAAGATAAATTCGAAATGTCACAGTAACATAACATAATCTAGTGTTTTCCTTTTGTTTTGGTTTTCTGTATTATTGAATTTACCTTGGTCGTTTGTCGATGTCTCAAAGCTTTCAGCATTGACCTTTTCGTCTTTATTCGTCTCTTTAAAATCCGTTCCTCCTAGCTACGAAATTCCTTGCTGCCCCTCCCACCCCCCTCCTTGCCTTCCCAAGCTCCGTACAATCGTACACCCACACCAGCCTTCCTATTTCCATGGACATATTGACCAACGACGTGTCACACAGAACGTGTGTCGCATCCCACGTCATCAGCACGTGTGGCACGTCACTCACAGGACGCGGGACACGTGACCCTTCATCGGAGCAGCCCTGGACAAAGGTCAACACGGCGCCTCTCGCAAAAATTCAATACTTCAAAACGAAAAGGTCGTAACACTTTTTGACCCATACAAGTAGACCTGCGCAAAAGACAAATTTTGAAATGCTTTGAATTTGAAATATTCTTTTTTATAAAAAGTTTTATCGAACTCTTTATCGACATTATTAACCAAACTTCAGAATTCTTTTGTGGGTCAATAATTTGAGCCCATAGTCATAAGTCAAAATAACGTTTCAGACATACAATGAACAGAAAACACAGAGACAAACGTCTACAGCAATGGCCATCCAAGTTACATTGAAAGTCGTGATATC
>JAHWFP010145549.1:82574-103965 GCA_023313725.1 Lithobius niger
AAAAGGGTCGGTCTTTCAAAGTAATGATATCATTCAACCAGGGAAAGGCCGCCAAGGTTAATCCTATTACCCAAGTTAATCGCACCGAGTAATACTTTGGACGTTAAATGAAAACTTGAAGATTGCTACCGCTAGTAGCAATCTTCTAGTTTTCATTTAACCTGCGAATTATTAGTAGGTGCGATTAACTTGGCTAATAGGATTAACTTTGGCGGCCTTTTCTTGGTTGAATGATATCACTACTTTGAAAGGCCGACCCCTTTTGTAAACTTGGCGGCTTCTCTTACCAGTTTTGGTTTTGGGTGGATTATTAATACCGTAAGGACATGAGGATTATCACCACCATCAGCGACAGCAGCAAAGGTGCATTTGAATGAGTTAAACTACAAATTTAAGAGTACATTTTGACATTTTTGTGAGAGACGCCGAACATTTTACTCTTTTTCTCCTATAATTCCACATTTCCTCTCTCTTCTTTTCTCTTCACACTGAATCTTTTTATTACTAATGACAGATATTGTAGGATAAAGCTGTTTTTTTTACAGACAGCATTTGAATGCATTTGCTGCTATGGCTTTAAAAAATAGTGTAATTTTTTTTTTTGCTAGCAATAACTCTTCTTGACTTTTTTTTTTTCAATTCCAGTAAACTCGTAATTTCGGTAGTCGTTTGTCTGTACCTTGTTTTAAAGTTGATCGATTCTTTTCTCCAGGAATTCAGCGTGCAGCTGACCTTCCGGGAGCAGTGGAACGATGATCGGTTGCAGTACGATGATATTCAGGGGAAGATCCGCTCCATCACGCTGACTGACCCCTCCAAGATTTGGATGCCCGACGCGTTCTTCGCAAATGAGAAGGATGGCAAGTTTCACAACATCATAATGCCCAATGTCCTGCTGCGCATCTATCCCAACGGTGACGTTCTCTACAGTATTAGGTAAGCAGTGGATCTTGCTTTTTTTTTTTTAGTGACGCGCCGTGCGAAGCTGAGAAAAAATCGGTTATAATTAAGACTGTACCGATACCGAACTACCGAGCCGATTCTAGGCGAGCAGAGCATGATCGGCAATGCTTGGTATACCGAGCAATTACGTCCATATAACCGAGCCGAGCAGCGCGGCCAACGTCTAGTCTTGCCACGCGGCCCTGGGACCAATGGACCGTGAACGCGAGCTTCATTTTGGCGGATTCCAGTCGATGATTATGGTCTATGCATAGATCCTGGTGCAGGAAGGTTGAACGAATACCACAGAATTCAATACTGGAACTAAATTTGTAGGTAATTCTGCAGATTATAACTTATAATGATAATCGTAGATGAAATGCGTATATTCAGTTTAAAATCAGGCACTCAGGCGCACAACGCATAAAACGGGTATTCTAGCACCATTCGAAGGAAAAGATTGCTGGTGTTTGAAGCAAAGCCCAAAACAGGCAGAAGGAATTTTCATTCGAAGCGATGCGTTTCTAACTTGCTGCAATCGTACGATTGGTGTTGCATGTAAGAACCGATATGGACTCGTTTGGTACACCATCCTGCATCGTCGTGCAGCCGCGAGTAGCCAATCTGGATAGGGCTTCAGACGACGAAGCACCCAGGCGACAAAGGGGTCCAGCAAAATTATGTAAACAGCGGCTTTAATACATCGAGTTCACGCTGTACAGATGTACGCGACTCTGATCACACCAATGCCATTGCAAAACACATTGACGAGCACCAGCACACTCTGACATACAAAATGCACGAATCGTGCACGAATCTTCTGATCGAATCCGAACGCAGCTTGAAGCATGCACCATGACGAAAGACCGTGCGATCGGAATAATATTACTGAATTCCCTCACATGAAACCATGGTTTGAGTTTTATAAAAATCTTAGCATTTTTAACGAGTAAATTATGCCACTTGTCACGATTGCTTCCATTTTCAAATAGAATCACAACAACTCACATTTGTGGGGCTTGTAAGTAATTTAATGGTATTTTATTGTACAAAGTGTTTTTTGTCTTGTTGATTTAGGTTTGCTACGAAAGGGTTCAAAGGGAGGGGGGGGTAGGGATTGACGCCCAACGGCGAGTCGCCAGCAATGCACGGGCACCCAACGTATTAAAGCCGATGTGTACATGATTTTGCTGGACACCCCCCCCTCCCTCTCCCCGTCTCTTGTCGCCTGGGTGTTTCACCACGAGATGCAGTTGAAACCATTCGAACGATGCAGCTGAAGCTTCGTTTTCAAAGGGAACAAAATTGGGCCAAAGACGCCATGCAGCTTGTTACTAGTTGGTTATCACGCGGTTGGCGAGTGAAGCTTGTGAAGGAATCAAAGTGGAGTACGAGCTTGGGCTGATCGTTGGACCAGGGCTATCTACAGTACTGGCCGGATCTTGAATGAAAAATAGCATTACGAAACTGGATTGGCAATATGGCCGCCGAAAGTGCCGCTGATGCGATTGAGTTGCCGTATTTTGTCAACCGAGGGCGACACCCACCGTACAAACTGCCAACGAACGTGTTGCTTTTTTTTTGCAAACGCAGTGAAATAGCTTAACTGTGGCTGAGTGATATTTTTAAACACCATCTCAAAATACTCTTATAAATAATAAAAAATTTGCCACCAAAATCTACGTAAAAATTTAAATTATTATTTCGAAAACCGTTACTAGCCGCCAATAGATGTTGCGTCGCACCGTACAAAGTTGCTACCTCGAAGAACAGACCCCGACGAAATGAACCAGACGTGGCGGCCATTTTGTGTCCCCCCCCCCCCTTATATCGTTGTAGAGTGGGCCAGTTAGTTTAGTAGCCATGGTTGGACAAAGTGCAAGGCGGTTAGATGAAAAAAAAAGTGAGAGAAATGTAGGTATTCGTAGTAAAGAGAATGCGGAAGGGATGGAAAGGGTGGAATAGTAAGTAGGTCCAGGGGCAGGGAATAAAGCATGATCGAAACCAATTAACAAAAAAAATTGAGAAAGTGTTTCCTAAATACAGTGAAAACAACGGGGGTGGGGTTGTAACTTACTTGTAGTATATTCGACTGAGAAGCCTCAGGCGAAAGCATTTGTCTAAAATAATTTTATTAATCAAGAACGACATTAGATCATGGTCATATACTCGCTTAGGTATAACGACCAAGTTGGAACTAAACCAAAGTAGTGCAGGTCCATCCTTGAAGCGACAATCTTAACCAGAGCACAAGCGCCCACGGACTTGCAATAATACCAAAAAAAAAAAAGGAAAAAGCGCTAAAAAAAGGGGAAAGTGTCTAAAAAAACTAGTAATGACTAATCCATACTGAGCTCGGAGCACCCAGAATCAATATTGGGTCCGAGAATAGTCTTTGTTTTGACGGATTTTGTCTTTGTTTAAATGGTTTTTCTTCATAATTTTTATCTACTGAAAGGGCGTCCAACAAAGGACTCACACGCCCCAAGTGCTCCAAAAGTTGATGCTTATGACCGGAAGAAGATCTGGTCGAATTTTATAGGCAATAACTGGCTGAGTTGAAAACTTCGGAATCGTGCTCTTCTTGTTAAAACAGCTTTTTCAAGCCAACGTGTTTATACGTTGTGACACGGTCACTTAACAGGTATCAGCTTTAAAATCTGAGCCCTGTTCGATGTCACCCTCCGGCGTCGTCGACCCAATTGGCTTACACATCTGGAGGGCTTACAACCAAATCACATTCCTCCCCCTTAACTGCAGTAAAACAACAAAAAATTCGACTTTAGCGTCGTGTTGAACGCCAAACCGGTTTGATCTGGTCGGTGTTGTTGGCTCCAAATTTCACGACGAAATGACCTTTTCGTACAATAATGATGATTGCGACCGTGATAAGAACGACAAGTCATTATACCATGATGATAATGAACCTCATTTTTGCTCGGGATAATTAATAATATTGAAACATGAAAGGGGCTTTACCTCCATTATCATCAGTCACGGCGCATCTGCTCCACGATCCCAGCTTAAACCACAATCTTATTTCCCCACATCCAAGATTGGTCTCGCCGCAGAGAAAGATGCTGCAATATCCATCTCCATTGTTTTTGGCTTGGGGCGCTAATAATCGTTGAAGATTAAGTTTTTAAAAAAGCGTTATCTTATGGTAAAAAAATGTGTTGGGCGTAACAATTTTTACTGATGATATCATAAGCACACGAACACCAAGGAGAGAAAACTTGATCATGGTTTGTAGACTATCCGAAGATACCTATAGAGCAGTGACATTTGCCGCCATATTGGCACCAGTATAAGTTCTGGAAGGCATAACTACAAGGTGCACTACATAAAAATGGAGGGAAAAACAACGGAAGAGCGGATTTCTTAGACTTAAAATAACGTTGTTTTCTCCAACAACAAAAATCGCGCGTTTTAGGTCTAAGAAATCACTCTTCACAGCATCGGCTTCAGTATGACGCCCTTCTCTTTCTCTCTGAAGTGCCCCTTGCAGCTAACCCATTAAGGGTCCAACATAGAGTTATATACAATAATACTACGTCGTGTCACTGCTCTATAACGATATTGGCTATTTCGCATCAACAGACGATTTTTACAGCACGCCACCAGGCGGGAAGAAAAGTAGCTAACTCCCAATATTCGTGGTGCATGTTGGGACTTTAAGTCGTTTGTTGATAAGAAAGGGGATGGTGAATAAGACGTCATGGCGCCTCGACAGCTAGGTCATTAGCGCCAACCTCAGTCACAATGAAGTGGTCCGGGTTGTCACTGCGGCGACGCATACAGATATGTTAAACAAAACCCCCAAATCTAGATCTTCTACACCTGTATCTATTACAAAAATTATAAAGTCCCGGACAGGAGGACAGACTTATCGCCCAATTGTGCGCTGTGTCTCGTGGAAGATAAAACGGCGACGAACGCCATAAAGATGGTGACAAACAACAAGCAAGTGACGGACCGTAAGTGGCCGTTGACACCTATGGACATTCAGGAGGGATAACCCCGCTCACAAGGAAGCAATGAGTAAAGGTTGGTGTGACCAATACGCAAACCGGCTGACACCACCTCTCCCCGGTGAATATGGCGAAACGTCAAGAGCCATTCCTGGACAGTGACCGCAACTTATAGCCGATAAGAAAGAGATAGTTTATGGAAAGATGTAGTGGTTTGCTCCCTGTACATGATATTAAGATATTTCGGTCGTTGTAATGTCACGTGATGGAGCACGGGTTGGGTAGACCGCGTAAAAAGTGTTAGATTATCAAAAAGTGTTAGATTATTAAAAAGTGTTAGATTATCAAAAAGTGTTAGATTATCAAAATTAACTCACGATGATGTGTGTGGGTTTTCAGATTAATTGGATGTAATGGCCACAGTGTTAGTATGGCGCTGTGTTAGCATGACTTCACCACCGTGTATCCACCGAAAATTATAAATCAGAAGTTTTTTCTTTGTTTTTTTTCTTGGGGGGGGGGGTTCACGTGAAGAACTAGGTCAATGGAAGCTATCAACCCAGTTTTAATTAAGAAGTTTTACTGTGTTTGAATTTAGAAGTTTCCGTGGTGTCACAGTAAGAAAATAGTGTGCATAATATAAAGGTTAATCAAATAAAAATAGATGAATTTATGCTATCTAGACACACGCTAGTGGGTCGCGCCAAGGTAGGCAACAAATCTAGACACACGCTAGTGTGTCACGCCAAGGTAGGCAACAAACATCACATCAATTCAATTGTCGAGGTTGTAAACCATTGTAGCACGACGCCATAGCGTCAGTGTCTTATATCTTGAAGCCTAGTTGGGCACATTTCAAGTACTAGGGGGAAAATAATAATGCGGCAAGAAAGCTTAAATTGTGTTAAAATCGAGAGCAGAGCAATGACCTACCTGACAAAAAATAACTCGTGTAGGAATGCCAGCTAAGCTGCTTTCAATGCAAAATCTGACCCTCAATAACGTTGAAAATGTGTTAATACTGGCTAATTCGCTCATCCCCATGTTAACTGCCATAGGGTGATTATTCATCGATACCGAGATAACGGGAAGGCTTCCAGCTTTGAAATTGGGCGAATGGGTGCAGTACAATACGTACCTTTTAGGTTTGGAGCCTGGGGGCATACCGGGGATAGCGTGGGAGAGCGCAAAAGTACGAAAATATTGTTATAACCATTGTTTAGTATTGTCTGCATCATCTCTCATTGGATGGCCAAAGTTCGGACAACGAGAACGTGTATACTGACATGCGTGCCTAAACACACACTAGAATCACAATAAACCTAAACAATGTTGCAAAGAAATTGTATTCACGTCGATTTCACGAAAAATAAACCAACTGTAAAAATAAAGCAAAATAAACAAAGCCTAAAACTGGTAAAGAGGCCACCAAGTTGAGAGTGGTTCGGCCCTTCGAAGGAGTGATATCAACACACCAAAACTAACTAAATAAAACAAATTACAACAAAATTAAAACTAAACCAAAAACCTATAAAGAGGTGACTAAGTTGAAAGGGTTCGACCTATAGGCAAAAGATAGTAGCAAATTGTTGAAAGCCAATTTCTTGTTGACGTGGCACTTTCTTACACATCTGCACGGAAGTAGAGTTAAGTCAATACACAATCTAAAAAAAAGGAGTGTTATCATATAAAAAACCAAAACTGGTAAAAGGGGCCGCTAAGTTCCGGATGTTTCGGCCCTTCAAAGGAGTGATATCAACACACCAAAACATTCGCCAACTTAATCGCACCGAATAATACTTTTAACGTTAAATGAAAACTTGTTCTAGTTTTCATTTAACTTTCGAACTATTAAGCGGTGAACTTGGCGGTATTAACTTGGCGAATGTTTTGGTGTGTTGATATCACTCATTTGAAAGGCCGAACCATTCGGAACTTGGCGGCCCCTTTTATCAGTTTTGGGTTTTGCTATATGAATATTTACTATTGGTTAAAATTTCAAACGGCGTAAAAGACCATCAAATGAATTCTAACTCCTTTTTTTTTTCTTGTTTAAAAGTGTTCAAGTTGAAAAGATGCGAGGGTATCTTATTAAAAAAGTCTTAAAAAGCAAAATTTAAAAAGTCTTATTAAAACGTCTTAGTGATTTTGGTACATAGCTTCATAACCATGTATGACGAGTGGGAAAAATATTTGAGAAACTAGTTTTAAAATAATTCAGAAAAGTCTGTGTAACAACAGGACCCAGCAGGACATTCAGTGAAGGGCTCTGAAATCTCGGCCACTCAGGTCCTTGATATCACTTCCAAAATTTACTAAAACAATAAAACGATATAGTCACATTCCGTACACATAACACAATGTTTTTTTTTTCGTTAAAAAGTCGCATTCACTTTAACCTCTTGAGTAGAACTTGTCACTTATTGCACACTACAAATAATAGAGCAGTCTTGGGGGGGGGGGGGGGAGTTACATCACTTCCGGTCAATTACTGAACCAGTTTTTTATAAGTGAAAACGTTTCCACCTTTACACCTTTACACCTTTCCACCTTTACCTTGACCGCAGTTGGCTTGAATGGTCGAGCTTTTTTTTTTGGTGTCGTGCTGGTGTCCCCGCTGTTGTACAGTATTTTCTCAACTTTACACCTGACAGTTATTTATCACAACCATTCAGTCAATAGCTGCGGGGCTGGTCGAAGCACTTAGGGTGTTTCCGTGAAAAGTGCGAGAGCAAAAGAAGAAATTAATATGCTTCTCCGAACACGGCACCGTAAAGCCATGAAAAATTCTCACCTTGCAACCTTCCCGTCAAGAAGAAAATAGGGAGGAAAAATAATGTGATTTTATTTTTTTTATCTGCTAAATCAAAGTTTTGGAACACCCTTTAAAATCTTGGAACTCTTGCGAAGTTTGAAGTACAGAGGCAACACAAGTTACCCCACCTATGGCTCCGTCTACCTTCTCCCGACTGAATTAAACCCAGATTTCAATCAATAGCCACGGTGCTGATCGATGACTCCAGCGGATCCTGTCGTCACCGCAAACCTGAAAACGCTCTTAAGGTGGTTGTGATGTCTTTGGGGGAGGAAGCAGATGGTTGAATGGTCGGCCATGTTGCTGGGAGCAGCGAAAATTGGATTTGTGCATTGACGTCGAACAATAGATCATTGTCCGGCGTGGCCAAAGGGAAAACGAAAGTTAAACCTGCAACTGGGAAGCGAGCAGGGTGTTACACACGATCCCAGGAAATTAATTTACCCGTCAAAAGATCTGGCTGGTATTATTCAAACAAATGCTGTGCATCCGTGTTCCGCTATGATATTCATCATGCTGCCGACTTTTATGGCTATAGTTGTTGGTGAAAGTTTACGCTGTGTTCATTCGAACTCTATAAAGTTTTCTCTTTAACCTTTTCACACCGTGACGTACGCCTGTGCATTAGGGTGGAGTGTAGAGACATTTTTGGGGGGAATTCCTCATTGGCAGGGTGGGGAAAAGTTGCTCATAGTCATCACTGTCACACACAAAAAATTTCATCACTCTGGGGGTTATGTCTTGAGGTGACCCAAGGCACCCAAGTCTAACATTGTATTGCAATGGGCGGAACGGCGGTGATAGGTCTTAAATTTAATTTTTAAAATTATCTCACTTGAAACACTTAGAGATTAAGAAAGGTAGCCATAATTTCCCCCCCCCCCAAAAAAAAAATGTTTCTGCACAAAAATGTGAGTAGCAGGTATGGGCCAAAAAATTGCCTAAAAGGCGATTTGGGCCAATTTTCGATGCTAAATTTAGCATAATAATAATTTAGTATCGAAAAATTGGCCAAAATGGCCATTTAAGCCAATAAAATTCTTTGTAATTACGGCATGCCGATGTAGTTTCTGAGAGAATCGAATGAGATTATCTTCAAAATTAGACTTTAAAACAGTCAGATCATCATTTTTGCCTTTTTCGCCGTTACGCCCATTGCCGTACTATGATAAACTTAAAGGCCCTTCATGGGGCACCTCAAGACGTGACCTCCAGGGTGATGACATTTTTTGTGTGTATGATAGTGATGTCCAAGAGCAACTTTTCCACAGCCTGCCAATGAGGATTTCCGAAAAACGGTTTTTACACTTCCCCGTACTACGCAGGAACAGAAAATAACTAAATCCACTGACGCCAAGCTTGTTTGACAATAGTTCCCGGGAACGTGTGTGCAGCCATTAATCACAACGGAGTTGTTACAGGCTTGACCTATGAGCTAAGAATATGCCAGATCGAATTGCGTCGGCTATACCTACATACAAAACAAATGTGAAGCCAGCCGTGCTTGCAGCTAAGACGCAAACTTTTATATTTCGACACCTTTGTTCGACGGTGCCTTCATCAGAGTGGTGAGGTGAAAGTTTAAAAACAATTCACATCGGCATGGTCGGTCATAGGCCTAACGTTCGCTTGCATTGGTGCAGTCAGCAGCGGGGGTGACTAGACCATCAGTTCGGCCATATTGGAATGGAAGAGTCGGTCCTTCACTGACGATGTATAGTTCTGTGTTCTGAACATTTATCTCAAACTTACAGTGGTGTTTCAAGCGAAACTGAAAATAAAGGTGGCCAAAAAAGTAAAATAAGTAATAATAAGTCGTCAAGACGCAAAAAGCCTTTTCACTTGTTTAAAAAGTAAGTTAAGTGTACAGAAGAAAGTATAGTCTTCATCCACTGCAATACTGCTAAATTAAGTGTCAGAAGCGATAAAAAAGCTTCTTTCATTCAACTTATTCACTTTTTTGTACGAAAAAAATGTGTAAATTACCGTTCCTACGTTTAAGATAAAATTTAATTCAGAAGTTTTAATTACAAGTTGCACCTAATAGGTTCGCACAGCCATTCACGAAGCACTTTGACATAAGATGGTATATTTGTAATAGTTATGGGTGAGAAAGACACAGTTATCGAGTATTACACCGCGGCTGCGATGATTGGCCCACGAGTGAGGGAAGCCCATCGAGCACACAACGCAAGCTGGGTTTGCTCACCAGAGGGCCAATCACCACATCTGTGGTGAAATACGGTAATAAGTATATCGGTATGAATGAAGGTCATTCCATTTTAGTTGGGGGGGGGGGGGTTAGTGACGTCGGTTTGCACGTTTTGTATTAAAGTTGAGTTAATGCGAACCTGAGTTAATGTAAAGTTGAGATATTCATGGCAAAGTTGGTCGTTGCTGTGTTCGTTCCCAGTCACGTGATCCAGAAGTGTCACAAGTGTGGTTGTCGGCAAAACTGTAGGGTAACTTGATAACCCACACTTTTTTGCCATGACGCACACTCCTGGTCACGGTTAACGGAATTTAACCAATTGTAATATAGCATGGCGCTGAGTTAGCGTGACGTCACAGTCGTGGTATAAAACACTTTATAGTTGCAGCGATTTTCACAAATATTTTTTCATTAGCTGTAGTAATACAACTTTTTTCGTACGTACTTGCTTCTCGATGCTCATCATTCTTTAATAGCAATAAAAACAAGACAAATAATGGAAAACGTGTCACTGAAATCTTGTACCAATTTTCGTCAACTGTTTTTTTTTTGTCCTGAGAGCTTCCAATTAAAAGCCAAATATGGTCGTAAGCCTGCAATAAGCGCTGCATTTACTTTATGCGATTTTTAATTTTTTCTTTGCAGAATATCTTTGCGGTTGTCCTGCCCAATGAACTTGAAGCTTTTTCCTCTTGATCGTCAGACATGTTCCATCATCATGATAAGCTGTAAGTAAATTTCACTTTCCCCGTCCGTGTTTCCCCTTTCCCCTTCCTCTTTCACTTCTTTGAGAATTTCTGTTGGCTCTGAGGGCCCGACTGGAAATGCCAAACAGTCTGCAGCTTGCTGATAGACAAGATGAAACGTGCAAACTCTGTTGTTTGGAAGATTATTACAGGCGAGAGAATATTCTCCCTAAAACCAGACTTTTATGCATCGTGTCCGTGCTAACGAATGCCCTATTGTCGCTGTTCCATTATCTTGGCCAGGCGTGAAGGTTTAGATAAAACGCAAACAATGATACGCGAGTATAAACTCGGCTTCAGCTTAGGCCGAGAAGGGAGATATGTATGTATGCCAGGGTGGTAGCAGCGCAACTGAGCGGCAATGAAATTGCTTTCCAGAATATTAGGTTTAGCCTTAGCGAAGGTACATTCCAGAAAGTACAACAAAGGGTTCTGTTTAGGTGGAATAATTAATAAGGCATAATCCGTTCATTGTTGATCCCACCGTCTGATTACAGATGTGAAACTACGTAAAATTTTGCAATAGGGATCGCAGTAAAGAGTGAAACAGAAATCTAAAAGCCCTAATAGAAATTATTTAAGTTTTAGCGTCTACAGGAACTTATAAATAGTTCTGTCAGAAGAGATGATGGATCTTGGGATTTCGGATTTCATTGTCCAGCATTCAGTCTGAGAACTCTTTATGTGATCTCCACAAGGCTTAAAGGGGCTTACCTTTTCAGCCCTTGAACTTCCGCAGACTGAGGGCTATTAGATTGATTGTGAGGACGTCAGGTTATTCACAAACAAGGCCCAGTGGGATAAAGGCCCCTTGCTCACTTGAGGCATTTATATCAACGCACCTCCACTTGAATGAGACAGCGAGGGTGCGGCAAACATCCAACGACTGAAGGTCTCTCCAGACAGACGAAAATTTCGTGCGAAGCTATGCGTAACTACGTGCCTACGAGGTAAACATTGCAGCAATCGTGTGGTTGATGTTGTGTTAAGGACAAATATTGAAGTCTTTTTTACACCATACTGCGTCGGCGTGCAGCCGCGAGCAGCCAGTCTGGTTAGGGCATAACTGTGTGAATCGGGATTGAGCAAGGGATTTATGTAATCTAATGGGCTGTTAATATTAATTCGATAAAAGAAAGGGGGTGGGCCGTAACAAAGTTATAGGCTAATTCATTTTTCGGAACTTACTTCTGACCAGGGAGGGTGTAACTCCATCGCGAAAAATTCAGCGTTTATGCCATCATTCACGTACGTGATCTGGGTTTGGCCTAGCATTAATGCAATGCCTTATTTGTTCAGGAATTTTTAAGTTTATTACTTTACTAGTTTATTGAGTTTACTTTATGAATGAAGCTTTAAATTAATTCTGGTGCAGAAAAACCACGATTTACGGGGATAAAACATTGATTTTCTTGAATGTGTGAAGCTTTTAGTCAATTTCTAGCAGAAAATTTACGATTTTAAGCATTTTAGGCTCGGGAGGGATAGGACATAGCTTTGCCAGGTCTGTTAAGAGGCGATTTACGGCATCTTGTAGCGACCACATTTCAAAAAGATTTATAGCAAAGGAATAAGTAAAGGATAGGTGGATAAAGCTTTGTGACTCCACATCATGTTGAGTATCGAGTGTTTTGTGCGCATTTCATTGGACGGTACGTACCTTCAACAATTTCACTGACTTTGAGGCCCATCATGCCATCATATTGGAGGCTGTCAGTGCCGCAATTAAGGGGCTGCAAAGGGTGCAAGGCACTCGGGCCCAGGAGTCAGGGGGCCCAAAATTCAAAGCAGGGGGCCCACATTTTTACATGATTCTGTGTACCATAAAATAGGACACGACCATGAAACCAAATTGTTTACTTTTGAGGGCCCTACATTTTACCCGTGCACCCCACTTTGAAAAATGGCTAGCTGAGGCACTGGAGGCTGTCATGCTCACTGACTTTATGCTCATTAAATTCCATTTTTCACAATTCGTGATAGAGGCCACATACTTGTGAGTGTACATATACAATTTGTGAAGGGTTGCGCAATAATCCTTATGCAGACATCCTCCATTTAATTAGCTTGGAGTCATTGGAATGATGAGACTGAAGGCGGATCTTTATTAATTAGTATTTTGGTCCCTCATCCTTGTTTTCATTAAGAAATTATGGCCGTACTCGAGGGCATCCATGAAAATTAGTTGTGAACATTGCTAGATGAGTCTATATGATACATTTATTTTGCAAACAATAAGTAAATCAGGCGTACTTGCAGTAGTTTTCGTCGCCTTTGTGCCTGTGTTCAGGAAGAGGTTACAAGAAGTTAATTTGGGTAAATTTCTTTCTTGGAATTCTTACGAATTACGGTGTAGCACTTTTGTTATCAGGAATTTGTTTTGTTACTTTTGACATAATGGTGTAATATATCTTATACTTTATTGTTCTTATCTTGGTTTTGTCTGTACCATTAATTTTTAAAAAGGGCGTGTACAAGCAATTGCTTCATCCATTCTTAATAAGCAGATTTGGACCTTCCTTCTGACCATACATTTGGACTACATACGTTTGGACCATACGTTTGGATGGACCATACGTTTGGACTGTCCTGTATGTTTGTTCCTCTAGCAATGCGATCTTTTTGACCTTAGATATAATGGGATAGACCTATTTAAGACCAGACATGAAATCGGGGCAAACTTTGCCATCAAAATTTTCGGGAGCTTTGGAAAAATCGTTAAAGGTTTAGAATGGTGATACGAGAATAAAGAAGATTCATTCTCCATTTTCCATAGACGGTAAGGAAAAACTGCAGGAAAACATACGAAAATCCATGTAAAATGTACACATAAATTTGCTCCTACGATGGACCGCCAGTGCCTAAAATGGCACTATGCATTATCTCCAACCTGCTACCGTAAAACTTAATTGCTTGTTCCGTTTACGCTAATCTAACATTAATAGAAGCAAACGGTACGCTAATTGCGTTTTCACTTGGAATTCCGAGCCATTGCAATTTAGCTTTACATTATTATGTCTTCAACAAGTGTGAAGGTGGTGGGGGGTTACGGGAAGAGGTGGTAATTTAAATAATGCACTGCGAGAGGTTAACAGCTTTGACCTTTGGTATTATATTAATGTTAGCTATCATTGTGGCCGTTGACAGGACCATACACTCTCTGAGTCAAATTTAATGGAATATGTTTCATTGTCAACGCAAACTACTATGGTATTTGGGGGACCGTTCAGTTTAGGGATGCGTTCATTAATACTTTACAGGGGTCAAAGTCTGGCATTAAATTATTCATTCCGCTTCATTTATAAAACTTAAAGCTCCTTTTTCAGTATTTAAGGCTGAGACCCTTACCCTAATCGATCCAGAGATCATACACCCAATATTAGGCTGTTAACACACCGAAATATTTATGCACGAGCATAAAATCGGCGTTCTACACGGCTGTTATTGACCCGGACGTAGTTAATCCGTGGAATGCATGGCTAGGACATAATTTATAAATAATTGGATTAGAGTGGAATTACCATGGATTACGAAATCTTTATTGCTACACGTCGGTGTTATGAGACGGCAGTTAAGCAGCTACGCATGCATGACAATAGAGTTAATGTGGCTCTCACACCCCTCCATCCCCCCCCCCCCCCGCACACTTTCCTCTACGTTTCCTGTTACTAGCCTCTGGCTCTTGCCTATGCCAGGAAAGAGAATCAGTGCTACTAAAAATTGTGATTTCTTTGAAATTTCTTTACAACGCAGTATCTCACTTCCACCATATAAAGATCACTTTAAATCAAGCTGCACTCACCCATACAGATTTCTAGACAGATTTACTGAAGCCAGTCCGGTTTTCAGTTTGTTAGTTTACCACCAGCAAGGTGTCTTTGCGCTCGTCCACAGAGTATTCACTTGCTCTCTTTTTGACCTTTTTCTACCTCTTTCTCAGCATTTTTTGTGCCCTTTTAGGCGTTTTAAGGCCATTTTTAGGCCTTTAGACCCTTTCTCAGGCACCGCCCGCGCCGGCAGATGTTGGCACAAAAAGGGCGGTTTTTTTTGTTTTTTTTTTTACAAAAAGTGCTTTTTGCGAAAAGGGCAGAGGCAATTCTCCCTATTTCTGCCCATTCTGTGTACGCCATTGATCCATGCTGTTGCACCTTGTCGTCTAGAGCGTAGAATACTCTAGAACGTATGGATCTCTAGTCTATAGACGCAATGGCTTGAAAGTTTAACTTGTTCCCAGCCGTAGCCGTGCCTTCAAAAGGAGTGAAGGACAGTTTTGCTAGGTAATTCCAAGCAGAAATTCCTAGGATCATTTACATGTCACAGTCGACATAAGAACGAGACATCGCAGTGCCCTTATCTTACCGAAAATACCTGGTCATCGTGGTCATCGTGACTGAGCGGTGAGAAGCTCAGCCTGGTTGCTGGAGTTTTGCGGATCGTGTCGAAGCCCTGGAAAGGGGAACTTGGCAGAGTCCCCGCCAGGACTGCTGGCCAGGATAGTGTGAAATGCTACCACGCTCCTTCAGTGGCTTTGGGAACTATTCTGGCAAATTCTGGACAATCTTTTGGCCCTTACGATGATCGGAAGTTTCCCGGATTAAGTTCCCGGGTTGGCACCTCCCTTTATCAGATATTTCTTCTTCTCTAAAAATGCTGGTAATGTTCAAAATTGAGCCGGTCCAACCACACTATCATGAAATTGCTTCGGCAGACTTAAGGCTCAAAAGAAATTAATTAAAAAAAAAAAAAAAAACCTGGGATGGCTGAGGTCAGACTGAGACCCGGGACCTCTGACATACGATATCGTTCTAACTATCAGGGCACTTTACTGATATATGTCACGACCACTGGAATCTGACAAAAGTGTGGTCGTATCAGTTCTCGGTGAGCTGAGTGACAACCTTATCAGAACTTGATGGCTCGCAGCTATTGCTTCTCAAGTAGTACCTCCATTAAAAATTTGCCAAAAAGTGCAACATTTAAGACACTAAAAAGAGGGACGTTTCCTGAACAAATCACTTCCATTATCACGCACAATAGTAATCATCACTCATGCAATGAAATACCCTGAATAAAAGATGAAATTAGGCAGGCCACGGCGGAAGGAAAAGAAAAGAAACCGTAGGAAAGCAACACGAAAGCACATGACTGTTTTAATGTGCAAGCCAAAGGGGTGGAACGAAACCACGAAAGCGTACGCTGAAAGAACGTCAGGAACGAGATGGGAAAAGAGTTCGAATGACGAAAATGCGTAATTTTATAAAGCCGTTGAATAATTTAACGATTCCTTGAATTGATTGGCTGTGGTTGTGAACTGGTGGGTGATGTTGCAAAGTAAAAGCCAGGAAGTGCACAAACATACATTAAAACTCTACTTTTCGGCTCATCTCACAGCCATTATCAAGAGCAGCAAGTAAAGACAAACTATACAAAAACACACACGAAAGCCTGACTCAATTGCAAGTGAAATGTCCATCTTCACAAGACAGGACTTGCTAAGGCGTGTTAAAAACGGACATAACCGTAAAAAAAAATGTTAAAATTTTAAAAACTAGAGGGGACTTCGATGTGTTCTTGTGGCTAGCACCAAACCAATTCTCTGATAATGGCTGTGAGATGAGCCGAAGTTTTAATGTGTAAATGCGTGCACTTTCGGGCGTTTGCTTTTCAACATTCTTCAAGTGCTTTTTTAAGTTTAATAACTGGTGGGCGACGCAATTGAACCATCGGGGTAATGCATTCGGCTGACGAGCTATTTTAATTTAACTAAATGTATTAATTTGATTGTAAAATCGCTTTTACAGTGTTTAACCGCATTTCATCATTTAAAACAGAACACCATCAAAATTCAAAAAAATTCAAAAAATGGTATAGCGCAATATAAGACGGTGTGAGACGCAATATAAGACGGTTGTATGTTCACAGTCCTAAGTTACATGTGTCTATAAACTGTAACAACTAAAAGCATACCTTATCATGTCGAGAATAAATCCTAATGCTACCGAAATCTTGAAAAAGTAATGGGAACGTGCAGGAACAAACAAAACAATTGAATGGGATGCGCTGATTGAGTGAGCGAAGCAAACGAAATCAGCATTTGTTATCCAGTGTGTACAAAAATGGGATTGAAGAAACAAAGCATGTGAAGCATGGTCGTACAACAAACCAAACCGTGTCAATTTGGCTCATCTAATTGGGCAATGGTAAATTTCTAGACAGATTTGAAAATTGTCAATGTGAAAGTAATTTTTAGACATAAAATTCCTTCAGAAAAGAAAGGTAGAGATGAAGATGCGACGGTGTAACCTTTTGTACGTTCACATTTCTATAAAAGATGTGATATCCACCCAAAACCAAAAATGGTGTAAAAAGCCGCCAAATTTCCAAAAAGGATCGGCCTTTGAAGATAGTGATATCATTCACCTAGCCTAGCTAATCGCACAGAACAATACTTTTGACGTTAATGAAAACTTGAAGATTAGCAATGTTATAGTTTTCATTTAACTTTCGAACTATTAATCGGTGCGATTAACTGGACTAATAGGATTAACCTTGGCGGCCTTTCCCTGGTTTACTGATATCATTCCTTCAAAGGCCGATCCTTTTTTGGAAACTTGGCGGCGTTTTATACCAGTTTTAGTTTTGGGTGGATATCACAACTTTCATAGAACTGTGAACGTACAAAAGGTTATACTGTCGCATCTTCATCTCAACGTTTTTAATAAGCAATTAAGCGTCTCAACGTTTAAATCTATTTTCCCCGTCTTTTCCGACAGATGGTTACACGACAGAAGATCTCGAATTCATATGGAAAGAAGGGGACCCAGTACAGGTGGTAAAAAACCTACACCTTCCTCGCTTTGCTCTCGAGAAATTTGACACGACTTCTTGTGCCAGCAAAACCAACACAGGTAAGATACTTTTTAGATCTTAACAAAGATCTTATTATCTTAAATTGAAGAAAGAGAAATGTGGGCCAGCACCTACCATTTTCGCAATAGTTTTAACAGCAAGACCTTTTGATGGAATGTACGAGGGCATGGACTTGTTAGCAGTAAGTTTGTGCAGCACTAATACTGGAGTCCATGAAGTGCTCTGAACAAAAACATAACTGAATTGTTGCATAACATTTACGTCTCATGGGGCCAGTGGAAGAAGCGAAATTGACCATCTTGGTTAGTTTGTTTTATCAAGGTTTCTTTGTTCCATCAAGGTGAAGAAACTAAACTAAATCTAGATTTTTAATTTTTTTTAAACAAAATCACAAATCCAAATGTTGTTTATTTTCAATCTTTATGTATTAAATGGATTATTAAGATGAACAGATTAGAGAGTTAACATTTTCTACGAATGAGGATTTATTTGTAATCTTTTACAATGGGTAAGTAAAGTTGCTCTGAAATGTGTACACGTATTTTTTTTTTTTTTTTTACAATGTATTTCTTTGAACTCGTTTGGTCTCAAACGAATGCTTGTAGAGTTGAACCGGCTCAATTTTGACATTTTGAAGCATTAAGGCATTTAGTAAGACACTTCGCTCGGTGCAGAGAAGATTCACCAAGGTAATCTATCCAACGGCTGAAACGTTTAAACCTTGACTCCTTGGAGTTTTAAGGCCGACGTTATCCTCACTTACAAAATTCTACAGAGGTTAACACAGCCTGCGCTATCGGTACTTGAAATTAGTGGTATTAGAAAAATGAGAGGTTCACTGGAAAAAAAAATTGTTCACCAGCAATTCAGAAATTAAATTGTAGGCATCACTTTTTTAGCGTCTGGGTGGGTTCCGGCTTGGAGTTCATTGCCGGGAGTCACTGTCAATGCCCCTTCGGTCGGCTCCTTCGGCAGACTTTTAGAGAGAGCTGAACTTGGTCCATTCCTGCTTCGACCATAATTTTGTTGGTTTTAACTCGGCTGGTTATCAGTGGTCAACAGGCCCTCACAAGTCAACAGTCCATCACAATTGGTTAATACGTCATGTTCTATTTGCCCGACAAATGCTTTATTATTATAGTAAGAAGAGGGGCAATCCAGTGGATAAGCAGTTGATTCATGCTAGAATTATTCATGTAAATGATAATAAACCAACGGCAGATATTGACATCATGTAGGAAGGAAGTCCCATACGGCTAACAGAAAGCAAAACGTTGGTCAGTTATAAAAAAAAATGTATACGTGTATAGTCCACTACACTGGGTAGTCCACACAAAAACGCATAATCTGAAATTTAATCTGAAAAGAGAAGTGGTTTCCGCAGCCTGCTTTCAAATTCAGTGAAACTTTCGAATGTTCCACCCTTCAGCTTCTTCACCATATAAACTCAGTAAAGGTCAGTTAAGGACGCAAAAAAATAAATACCTTGGTTCTCATTAATTTAAAATCCAAAAACAGATGTGCCATAACGCATTAATCCCCCACTCCCTCTCCCTTTACAAAAAGTGACTGTTGGTGGCAGTCTTTGCTTGGCGGCAGCCATTTTGTCTCAGATATTACTACTTTCTATGGCAAAAAAAATTTGATGGGTCCATTTGCCCATATGGGGTTTTTGTATATTTTTTTAACCTCTCCAAGTCTGATGCGGTGGGCCAATTTTTTCTTCTTTTTTTTATAGTGAACTAATGCTTTTTGTTTTTCTTTTGTCGAGTTTCCACACAAATTGAAAGCGATGAAATATTGTGAAAAACGCATATTTTTTGTACCTAGTTTTAACAGCCATGAAACGTGACATATTTTCCAAGGTTTTAATCTTTAGCCTGTGGACCCTACTGCCAAATAAAATAGTGCCTGCTACAAAAATTAGAGAATAATGGAAGAGGCATATATTCAGAATCACAGAATCTGTTCATTTTTTTATTTTTTGTATTTTCTGTAAGAGATGTTAGTTTCCTTGCGTTTTTAAATCAGCTGAAGTAGTCTGACGTTACTTTCCGACTGAAATGAAGAGTGTTACCACTTGGACTTCCCAGTATTAGCCAAGTTAACAAATACAGGTCTGAATTCTTTGTCTGAACAGCAGCTGTTCTGCGGCCAGCGTAATGCTGTACAATATGTTGCTTTAGCGACAGAACGGCACGTTTTGGACCCAAAGTAAAGTGAAAATAAAAGTGACGCTTTTGCGATTTAACGCGTGCGCTATTGTTTTTTTTTTTTTTTTTCATTTATTTATTTATTTACTGAAACTAAAAAAAAGGAGTGACGTGGCCCGAAATTATTGACGCGGGTACTTATGAGAACCAGTGCTATTGTTTTCGTAGCTGAAGGCAATTTTTACCTGTGTATTCTAATAATAAGCCATTTTATACGCTTTTACAATTTACATATACAAAACCGTTGCAAACAGCGTTTTATAGAATATTAAGAAAAATTCGATATTTTCAATTTTTGTTATCCATTTCTTGCCACAAGGTGCCATAGTCAATCAACTGTATGAATCTAGTTTATACATACGTGTGCGTACATTTTAAGGTGTGTACTTCAAAAAGATATATATATATACACTCCATTCCAAAATGTCAAAAGTGCAACTACAAAACGAAGCAAGAGTTACTAAAACGGCCTTTTGATTGACACAGTTGTACTACAAGTAAAGGCACCTAGCAGCAAGATAAGGTGTATCACAAACGAAAACGAGGGAATTGATTCATAATAATGTATAAAATTCTTTATCCAACGGATTTCAGTCGTTCTCGTTGTATTTATGAGCGTTTGAAAAGCTCCGTTATTGAAATATTTATATGTAAAGTCACCATAAATTTAACTTCTCGATCGTATAACAGTTTACGTTCTCGAAGGAGAATAAAGCCCTTCTTATCTTTAGCCCAATTTCTTCTTTCTTTTATCCTTTTTTTTTCCCCCTTTTCTGCGCCAAACAAGTTGACTATTATTATTACAGAAAAGTCTTGGTCGTCGTGTTTGTGTTCGTTCGTCCGCTTGGCTTTCCTCGCAGCTGCCATGTCTCATCAGCGTCTTCATAACATCCGTTTTTCTTTTCCTGATTGCTTTTTCGCTAATCTAGTCGTATCATTAAGGAATTCGCTTGCTTTGGCGACTTCTCCTTAATGTTTTTTTTTTTTTTTTAATCTTTTTTCTTCTGGTAAAGATGGAGCAAAAGAATCCATCTTTCCCTTATTTTTTCTCCTTATTTTTCCTATTTTTTTTCTATCTTTTTCTTTTTCGGTTTTTTTGGATGCTGAGGGGCGTAGGGTTGCATGAGGGCAGGGCCGGCTGATCCCATTATCCCCTTCTGCCTCCTACAACTTTCCCGCCATCGATTCCAGATCCGAGGCAAATCCCCGCCGCGGCCCTTGAACTCGTTAGGGGGCGCCACTGCACCAGGCCAACTTGGTTCACCTTCCTCCACCCCAACTTCCCCCCCCCCCCCCCAACTCTTTTTCCGTCGTCCGGTGTAGCAAGAGGATTCATTCAAACGCTCAACGACTACAGATCCTCCCCGTTTCAATTCGATTTCAGTTTTTTGGCCCATTTTTTTTTCTATTTATTTATTTTTTTCTTTCATAGATTTCTATTTCGCAAAATGGACGTTAGCATCTTTTTATTTTTTATTAGCCAGCAGCGAAGTCGGAATGTTGAAAAGCGAGCAGACAACCCTGCCTTTTCGCTAGAATGGATAGCGAGCAATGCATTTATGGATTAAGCCGAACAGGACAGTCGTCTCTAGCATGAAAAAGACCATCGCTTTATTTTTTAT
>JAHWFP010145549.1:108965-163755 GCA_023313725.1 Lithobius niger
TACACGGTGGTTTGCTTTGAAAATCACTGAGCTATCGTCACTATCTAACAAATCCCAGCAAAGCTTCAGAACGTAGCTTCCCTACTTTAAAAAAAAAAGTATAAACTTCATTCAATACAGCATCAAAGTTACAAACAAACCAAATGGAAAACCCTTGCCGTCTCTCCTACCCTGCGTTCCTTATCTCGCAAAACGGCAACAACATGATAACCATCATGGCTGCTACATTTCTTCCGCTGTCACCGGAAGTCACGGTTTCTCTCCTCCGTCTTTCCTCAACGCTTCCTGTTTTTCTCAAGGCATCGAAACGCGATCCGTCATCAAGTACTAATGTTTTCGCGTTTTGTCGGTAGGTAGGCCGCCTCTAAGCCCCACGAGCTCCAGCAGTTCTTGATGTTGGCCCACACCGTTCGATAATGGCCACCTCCCCTCACATCCAGCAAGACCTTAATCTTACCAATGAATGACCGGAATCCATCCCAGCATGCACTGCGCAAGATTGCCGTTAAGATATTATCGCCTGGTTTCTAATATCGTTTGCCACCATCTTGCCAGCTGCAGCGGCTTCTGTCAGAAACATTATTACATCGAGCTGTAATACTGCAAAGGGTGTTTGCTGTGCACATATGTTGCGTCGCAGTGAGTAAAACCATACTGCAGGGGTTACGGGGTGCATTGTGCATATAGCCCTGCAATGCTTAACAAATTTGCCATTTAAGCTAAGCCCTTTTTAATTTAAAAGTGTCAATGTGGTCATCGTGGCTGAGTGGTGAGAGAGCTCAGCCTGGTTGCTGGAGGTTTGCAGATCTGGTCGAACCCCTGGAAAGGGGACCTTGGCAAAGTCCCTGCCAGGACTGCCGGCCAGGGAAGCGTGAGAGGCTACCATGCTCCTTCAGCGGCTATGGGATGCATTCTGGCCAATTTCTGGACAATCTTTCGGCCCCGACGATGATCGGAGGTTTCCCGGATCGAATTCCCGGGCTGGCACCTCCCTTTACGAGATATTTCTTCTTCTCTAAAAATCTGGTAATGTTCAAAATTGAGCCGGTTCAGCCGTACAAGCATTAATTGCTTCGGCTGACTTAAGGCTCGTCAAAATTTCTTTAAAAAAAAATGTGAATCGGTAAACAGCGAGTCTGACGAAAGAGCAGAAAACCGCCATGCGTGTAGTGTAACGTGATTGCCACTGTGTTGTACGCTAGAGGACGTTTGTTTGAGCGGTGCGATTCCCCCGCACCATACACACAGCTTGCATAACGTTGATTGGTTTATGATTTAAGATGAACATTCAATTGATATAGAGGATGAGAAATGCAATATGTCTTAAGTGGATTTAGCTTGCGTCCTCATGCAGCTGCATTTAACACTAATCTCATGTTTTATTATGTAAATGCCTACAACTGTGGAAAAATAGTATTTCTTGAGGAAGTAAAACCCGGTAAAAACTAGCCCTGGTAAATACCATGCTAATCCTGTGGGAACTTGACGAGGCAAACATCCAAGCTGCCAAAAATAATAAAAACTGTCAATTTGTTTCCCAACTCACTGCTTTGCAAGTTGCTGGGGATTGATGGATAGTTAATGGAGATAGTTTGTGTTTAATGGGTTCTCTAGGCCATAATTCCTGAACAAAAAGTCACTCCGGATTGCCCATCGTACTCGGGGTTTATTCAGCAACTTGACAAACATTTTACAAAAAAATATTTAACAAACGCGAACTGTCTAGGGACAAATGCGACTCGTTTGCCCATGCCAGACTGCTTGGCGCCAAAGATGTCGCTTAAGATCACAAGCAGTCACGGAGGTGTACAACCAATAAGTAATACGGGGGGTGGAGGGGCGAGTCTCATCACAGTTAGGTTTATAATGACGTAACGGGGCGCACACACCGTAATATAGAGGGTGCCACTATCGTTAACTGTTGCTGACGCACTATGCGTTTTAAGCTTGAATGTTATCTATTAGTTCTTCCTTGTACCGGTGTGATTCTAAGACGCAATAGACGTGAGTAAGATTTATTCCGGTTTGCTGTGCGAGTTTCGTCCGGCGGATAATGCTTCTTCGTTAGGGAAGACGACATTTGGCGCCTGTGGGCAATTCCGAATCAGTGAGCTGGGCAGGATGCTAATGTGGAGACTGTAATAATATTGGTCTTAAGTGGGTATACATTCAGGCTAATGGGAATAATTATTAAGTGTATGCGTTTAGGTCTTGTCAACTAGGTAAAATTAAGCAATTTGTAACTGGCTTTAAAGAAAAAGCCAAAAAGTGCAATTATTAAGTGTTTGGTCTTGGATCTTGCCAACCAGATAAATAATAATGTAGACATTTGTTACTTACTTTTACGAAAATTAAAAGGTTGAAAGTGGAAGATAACCTTTCTGTAACTTTTTGGATTTGGTGACAGTGTTGGGGCTAATGTCACCGGCTGTGCATGCATGCGTTCGAGGAGGGAAGTTTGTAACGGGGAGCACCGTAATACAGAAGGCGCCACCGTCGTTATATGTTACCGACGCACTATGGTTGTTACGATCAGGGAGCTTGAATCATACGTAGTTTTGACAGGGTTGACACGCTTAGTATAACGCTTTACCGAGAGAAACCGTGCGTGATTTTGGGAGCGTCTTTACCATACCACAAACGCGTCTGACGTCTCTGCTCCCATTTCGCGGCGTTTTACTGATTCTTGTGTCTCACTGGCTTTTGATTTTGCTGATGAATCGACACAAAATTGGACTAACAAACGAACGAGTACTCATCATCAAACGTAAGCCGGACCGCTCCAAATGTGTAAATTGTTTTAAAGTGCATTAGAAAGAGCGCATAGCATAACGGCTTTAACTCTGGTAAGAACCAAATAAATAAATCAAATGGAACCTACCAGTACAATCGACAATGCGACTGAAAATAGCAACGTTTGTTATCAGACGGAGAGCACCGCCACATGAGATTTTCGTAAAGCAAGCCATTGTTTTGGTTTCGACGCAACGACGTCAGCTACTCTCGTCTTAGGTAATATGGTAAGAATTTGTCGTTTTGTTTTGATAATGTGTATTTTAACGTTCAGCAAAGATTGAACGATCAGATATTTCATAATTATTCATTAATTTCGTTAAAAACTACTCGCCAGTTGAAACAAACCTTTTTGTTGCTTTCGAAAAACCAAGCGTCGTCTGCTTCGAGGATTGCTGTGGGAGCAAAAACGTCAACTGAATCTCGCTCGTGTATACTTTACCACAGAACGCTCAGACGCGTTCAACTAGTGGGTCCACCCTATCAAAGCTATGTATAATCCAAGCTCCCTGGTTACGATTGAATGTTATCTATTAGTTCTTCCATGTAACGGTGTGATTCTAAGACGTGAATAAGATGTATTCCGGTTTGCCGCGGAAGTTTTGTCCGGCTACAGTTGGCTACAGTTGGCTACAGTTGGCGCGGTTGTAGTGACATTTTGGTTGTTCAGGAAGGAACCTTCGACATTCGATTTCCATAGAGGCACTAATGTATTGTTGTGCTCCATCACGAAGAAGCATCGAATGTCGAAGGTGCCTTCCTGAACAACCAAAATGTCACTACAACCGCGCCAACTGTATCCTTACTCCACAACTTCCTTCCCCGTTCGTAAAGGCACAGATTTTATTACTTTTGTGTCCTGCATCATCATCTGAGAAGTGAGCATCAAACGCATCTGCCAATTTTTATAACACGCCTTTTTTTTTTTATCTTGGCGTTTAGTGTGCTTTTACGGACTTTTAAAATGTCAAAAGCGAAAACCAGGTCAGGATTTTTGCAGCGATCAATGCCTGTTCGACGTCCCTAGATTTCTGTTCGCCGCATCGCATCCTGAATCCAAGTCACACTCTGCTAGTATAAGCTCTTGGTTTGAAGCCGTATTTCATTGCCCCGTGAACCTTGTAGACTGGCGGACAAATGCCTTGCTCCTGGATATTATCACACCTCCCTCGGCGAGCCATCAACACCCTCCAATAGCATTCGCCATGTCCGTTCTCTCTCAGAATGGCGTCGTTTCGCTCCTCGTCATCTTCACCCTACCGGGCCGCCCCCCCCCCCGACCCCTTTTCCGTCAATATAGCTTCTGGCAGAATTATGGAATTCGGTAGCGTACTCTCTTTCACTCCTGTCCTCGAGCTTTTCCTTCCATCTCCGTCACATTCGGTCGTAGCCTATCACTCGATATGACGTCATCGCTGTTATCAATGCAAGTCTAGTACGATTGATAATCACTACGGTTATGTGGCCACAGACAAGCGCATTTTAACAGTGAAAAGTATAGTGAAGCCTCGTGTATGCACACGCGAAAGCAACAACGTGACGCGAAAGAAAATACGACCATCACCCGCGTGATATGAATGTTAGCTTGTACATAAACAGAGCCCCCTAAGAAAGAAAGGCCGAGTCAGTGCCTGCAAAACCGCGCACAGAAAACATTGCGCAATCCGTCGAAACGGCCTCTAGATGGCAGCTAAGGCATGTGCCGCTTTCTGCGAAGAAAGCATGGCCAAGAGTATTGTCGCGTGCATTCAGGCTGCTTAAAATAAAAATGGTAAATTGTTGTTTGCCTTTCTGTAATTCCACGGCAAGAATATTAACTTGAAAGGGTGTGAATTACCATGAATTAGCCTCAGCCGCTATTTTACGAGCCGATGGCTGAAAACATTAGCCTAAAAGATTGGATCAGCCAACTGTCTGGTAAATACAAATGAAACTTGTCGGCATTTTCGTATTAGATGACTCTTAAGTTTAATTTTTCAAGGATGAAGTTGCCCTTTATGGACTATTATAGAACACAGAAGGAAATTAAAATAATAAATGACGTTATAGCTAAATAAAAAGGGATTATTGAGATATGTAAAAATGTCAACAATAATAGGCTATAAAAAATATGGCTATAAAAATATAATTTGGATTTACGTTGAAAAATTTCATACCCCAACTTGATAATCGACGAAAAAAAAATTGTCGACCATCAATAAACAATATGAACAGAGTGATTAAAAAAATTTCTCAGCCCAAAGTTTAAAAAAAAAGTGAAAATAGGGACCGTGTACTGGATCCAAAATCCAATTTTCTTTTTTTTTTAAGATTCTTTTTTTTTAAACTTGGAAATTACGTGAAAAAAAACCAGAAAAATAGAAGCCACTTTCCCGAATTCAGATTCGCTTTTTAGGACATTGTCGCTATTTACACAATTTTTTTTTAAACTTTCGACTGACAAAATAAAATTTTGAACACGGAAAAAGTTATTGTTTAAACTATTTTTGAATCACGGAACTATCAAACGTCACGCTGTATCTTAACAAGTATCAGACTGTGAGGAAAAAAACTAAAATATACATTTACACTTATTCGTTTCTCTCAGTCTGACGGGACGAATATTTATCCATTATTCTGCACAACTTGAGCAGCAAATGACAACTGTCAGATGAAAAAAAAAACAGACAAACTGAAATAAAAAACCAGTAGGAATGGAACTGTCGAAATAAGTTTAAAAGACATGGGCCTCTCAAAAAAAAAAAAAGATCGTTCTTGGACATTAGGCCTACAAAGTAAGTTGGCGTTTTATGCCTACTTTTATTTTGCAACTTTGGTGTGCAATAAAATATGTTTCCGTTTTGCCCTATAATTTTCTTTTTCAAATGAAATGTAGTTTTGGGTGTATCTGTCTGCTTAATTCTCGTATTATTCTGGCTATTAAAGTAAATTTTGTGCAAAAATTTTTGAAACTATCGAAGTATTTAAAGTCACTGACACAGCTTGATTTCTAACAATTTAAAGCAGTCATTATAAATCAGTGCATGACTAATAATGAAGTACGAGTTGTTGTTCAGAGTAATTCTTCTTTTTTTTTAAATCATTACTTTACGTTTTTCTTTGTTCGTATTTAATTTCAGCTTTTGCTGAAAATATCAACCTGATTTAGGTTGTTATTGTCTCTTTCTAGTCGCTAAAAGTCGAAAAAACTAGCAGCCGCGAATGCTAACTTAGCTCCGAAGTAGCGCATGCCAGGAGCGCCCTCCTGCGGCGAACTGTAGCAACTTACTGTAGCATGTGCGCGTTTTCCAGCATTACAGGAGCTACGGTTGACTCGGCCTTTCTTTGTTAGGGGGCTCTGGCATAAACGACGATGATGATGATGCTAGTGGCTCTCCCTTTTGAAACAGGGCGCAGACCGCCCTCCGTCACCTAATGGCGGCTGCATAGCCCGTCGTCACCTCCAGATGAAGATGAGGATGATTATGAGTCGACGGCGAGAGGAACAATTTAGCCGGAGAAATCCAAGTGGAAACCCCCAGGATCTTTGACATGCCACAATCGACATGAGCGGCACCACAGGGCCCTTCTCTTCCCGAAAATTCCAGGGGGCGGACGAGGCCAGGATCGAACCCGGACCTCCCAGGCAGAAAGCGGTCGTGCTATCCGCTCGCCTTCCTTGCCCCCTTCATTCATAACGCTCGGGACGCGCAAATCCGCTAAATGTCGCTACATGCATAGCGCTAAAAGTACCTAGCTGTAAGCAAAATCGGAAACCAGAAATGTACTACTCTTGTTGGTTCTTTTCCCTGCATCCAAAAACCGTTAGTAATCTAATTAAAACCAAATTTAAAAAAAAAAATCCACCAAAAAACACTACAAGTTTTCATACTTTCGTTTAGTTTATGTTTGTTGCATGTATTTGCGTTGTGCTAACCAGTGGTACATACCGAAGCACAACTACTTCTGCTAGATGAATTACTTTAATTTCCATCAGTGAAAGCAGTTTTCCAATCATTTGCACGCATTCTACCGCACTGCAATGTTGTTTTAAACTTGTAGCTTCTCTCCGACAGCTTCGTTAACGCGTTCGTAAGATATGACGCTGCCCTCCTGAGCGCTGATTGGCTCTTTCGTCATGACGTCACGCTGGTTCGCGTTGCTTGGCGAGTGCATGAACAACACTTCGCGTGTGCAGAAAACAGGCTTGAGTGTTTACAAGATGGGAGCACAGGCCTTCGTTTAACGAATGCGATTCACGCAGAACCCCCTTCTTCCCTTTCTTCTTTTGGGGTACAGTGGACGTCGCATCCCACAGCTTTAAATCGGCACTATGTATTCTCTCTATATCTATGCTGCATGTAGACACTTGGGTCATTTATAAAGCCTTAGCAAGCGTGTCCGCCATCTTTCCTTGGCTTGTACCAACGTCTGTATGCTCAGGTGTGTATGATACAGACGAATCGCATCCAAGTGCCAAACCACCTAACGAAATGGCTTTCGCTCTGTGGCGACAGATCGGAGAAAGCACTACGAATGGTGGTTTACAAGACCAACGAAAGCAACTAGGACACGATGCGCATCCCTTCTAAGCAAAGGCGAAGGAATGGGTTTGGATGCGATGGAGATTCCACAAGGTTCCCAGGTTGATGCGTTCCGAGGTTGAGGGGCACTGACGGTCGACTATTCAACACAGGAATGATAACACGAAAAGTAAATGACCCCGTCCGACCCCCAAACTTTCGTCAGCGTAAACACTACAATGCAAGGTGGTCAGATGGTTAGCGTGACCATCGCATGTGCCAGAGGTCCTGGGTTCGAATCCAGCTCATCCTCCCCTGGCATTTTTTTCGGGATTGGACGGTTCCTGTAATATCATTTAGATTGTGGCATGTAAAATAACATAGGGATTTCCGATGGGATTTAGACTAGCAAAATTGTCCCTCTCTTCTTGTGGCGCAATGGCTAAGGCTGGGTGCGCGTCAAAAGCTAAGGCTCTCCCTAAACGACTTCTCTTCCTTTTGAATGCTTAAAGAAGAACAAACTGTTGATATTTTTCAAAATAAATTCGAACAATATTCGACGCTTTTTTGTGCTTTTTTTTTTGTGGACCACTGCATCGCGATAGCGACTTTGCACCGTGTTAATTTTGATCGCACAATGAAAACCAAAAAAGAGAGGGGGGGGTAACAGTTTATTTTTCCGATTGCCCCAACGACTAGAGCTACGCTACTGTCATGAAGGTCTTACAAGTAAAATAAAACTTAAAACGTGCTTAAAAATCATAATATGAAAATAAACTTAAATCATTATCGGACTAGTCTCAAACTTTATCACCCCTCTCCCCAACCTCGCAGCAATTTAAAGACAAAATTTCTATCTGAAAAAAAAAGCTCAAATTATGAAATCTAAGACCAAGCTGTGTTGTAGAATAAAGCTGGCCCATTCAGCTAAGATTACTGCTCTCGTTGGTGCATGCTATGCTTCACGTGTATTGCTGGAAGTTCCTTGCTTATTTTTGTTTGTGCCCCCCCCCCCCCGTCTTCCCCTTCATCGTTGCATACGGTTCTGATTTTTGATTCTGTAACGTCATTGGTGCAGTTTGTTGTCCATGTACGGCTAGTATTACTGATAATAAGGCTAGTATGATTGAATATAAGTCTATTATGGCTGATAATAAGGCTGCTATGATTGTTAATAAGGCTAGTATGTTTGGTATACTAATTCTAGTATAATATAAGGCTAGTGCGATTGACATATTACTGCTAGTACGAGTCATAATAAGGCTAGTACGGGTTATTTACCCTTACCTGGTTTTATCCACTGTAGAAGTGTGTTGTTTTTCCTGTCTTTGCCCCTGTTTTATTGATTTCACCTTTTATCACTTGATAATGGTCTTGAGCTGATAATGAAACGTCGTGGTACTATCTTTGTTTGTTCCCTTTTTCAGCTTTATTTCATATTATGATCTTTCAAGTCGTCATGTAAACTTAGTTTGATTAACTTCCTTTATCTGATTTTGGGTTATTTTGTACGCAACGAAATACGAGAGAACGTAAAGAGTGGTAAAGAACAACGTAATAGCTGGTACATCGGTTGAATCTGTCCACCAATGATCGCCAAATGTAATTGAGAAAAAAGTGACGCTTGTGCTTTTAGGTGTTGTTTTGCGTCGTGTTTTAGTTTTACATTAATTTCAGATTAACTTACCCGGGCCTTATTTTCCGAGCCATGTTGGGAATGCTGGGAATGACCGCACTGATTCAGTTGCGAAAGAAGCTCTTTCTGGTCATCTCGAAAGGGATTTCATACTTGTTCCATCGGACGTCTTTCAAACTCTTTGTCTGAGGTTGCGTGCTGCCTGGCAAGCACTGTGGGACAGACAAGACGGTAATAAATTGCGAGCCATAAAAGGCACTGTCCACGTTTGGCATTTAACTTGTTGCCATAGTCGCGAGAAGAGGTGTTGTTGGTCCATCTACACATTGGTCACACCAACCTAACACATTGTTTGCTTTTGAGGGGAGAAATTCCATCCTGAATGGCATTATTGTTACCGGCCACTTTCGGTTCATCATGTGCTTTTGGAATGTCATCATCTTGATGGTGTTCGTCGCCGTTTCCGTCTTCCACGAGACTTAGCACGTTAATCGGGCGATGACTCAGTTCTCCTGCACAGGTTTTGTTAATTTTTTGAAGGAGGTACAAATATATGATAAGATCTAGATCTGGGGTTTGTTTCACATCTCTGATGTGTGGCGCAGTGGCAACCTGGACCGCTGCACTGTGACTGAGGTAGGCGCTAATGATGTAGCTGTCGACGCACCATTAAGGATTAATCCCCCCCCCCCTTATTTCCAGTAAGCCTTCTTTGGGCCTAAACCCAATCGTTGACCCGATGGGGATCTGTGCTTTGTTCCCTCAAACGTCTTTCCAACTCTACGTCTTACATTGTTCGCTGCTTGTAAGTCTTGTGGACCAAACACGTTGCGAGCTATTAAAGGAACTCCAGGAATTGCACTAGGGTTTGCCGCAGTCGCCGGAAATAGGTGGTGTTAGCCCGTTTGTTAATGGCCACACCAACCTTACTCATTGCTTACTTTTGAGGGGGATTATCCCTCCTGAATGTGATAGGTGTCACTGACCACTCACGGTATCGTTACTTTCTTGTTGATTGTCACCATCTTGATGGTGTTCGACTGTTCGTCGCCGTTTCCACCTTCTGAGGGACATAGCTTGTTATTTGTGCGATGATTCTGTCCGGGGTGCTTCAATTTTTCCGCACAAGCGAGTGGGAAAGAGTTAATAATCACACACACTAAATCTGCACGTATCAAAATAAACACTAAACAACCAAGTTATATAACAAATAGGAGACATTTATTTAGGGACATTTAAAGTGTGCAACTGGTGATGACCGACGAATTATCGAACATGAAAATTGGTTAAAACGAGTTACAGGTTTTTAGACTCAAGCTGCTGTGTCGAACACGCAGCCAATAAATTAGGTCCAAACAACCCAGCTTCAAGTCAACTCATAAGGCACAATAGTCACGAGCCAACGGCGTCTCGACGTACAGAAATGGTCTGGCCGAAGATCCTAGCACGCCGAACAAAACCTCATTATAACGACCAAGTTTACAGATGAACCCAATCTTCATCGGAGGGGATTAATTAAGTCGACGAAGAACTAGAACGTACTGGTTGAAAGATACGGAATAGCAAACGATGTTAAATTTAATTATTGAACCCAAAAGGCAATAAATCCCACGAAGGAACTTCAAATATCGGTTGCAGATTATTAGCTTAGTTAACTAACATCGAAATACCGCACTAATGGTCTAGTACACAATTGCAAAATAACTCGCGCTAGAAAATAAGGACTAATTCGGGCACAACAGTTCGTGGATATAGTAAACGAAAGTATTTACCTTGCAAATGAAGAACCACGTAGATCAGGAAGCTCCTGGCTGGCCAGTGGCCATCCCAATTAATGGAAACCACATTTATCGACGAGTCTTCCCCACATGAGCTGCGTACAAGTGAAGCCAAGTTCAGAATAGCCTCGGCCAAACTTCGGCGCAACGGAAGGATGTGAGCCGCATCCTTCTAAACTACTCACCACAGTCAGACTGACCTCATGACGACCAAAAACCGGAACACCTCCATCACGTGGAGACAGACGTATAGAAGACTGGAGCCGCTGGAATTCCGCCGTCTCTACGCGGACCACTCGCTGACGTTTCAAAATTGCGCACAATATGTTCTTACTTGATTTTTCTTTCTTCGATTATGTGAGTAGTTCTACGGCGCGAGGACACTCAATGAAATTTAAGCGGGCTAGGTCGCGGCTTGACTGTCGCTTAATTTTTTTTTTTTTTTTTGTACTTCGCGTTACACCTCCATGGAACGCTTTGTCAGAGGACAATGTACGCTCCCACGCTCTTTCGACTTTTCGTCGTGATCTACATGACCGCGATCTCTCAGTATTTCTTGAGCGAACCTATTAATGTTTTTTTATTAATTTCTTTTTTTAACTTAGGGGCGGCGTAAGTGGGGCTACCCTTCAGTTTCCTGGTCGCCATTTTCTGATGTCGGACCAAATTCAATTTAGTATTTATTATTATTTTAATGACCCGGTACATATCTCAGAAGTGGAAAATATAGTCACCACCCTAACCCAATTTCTCATGACGTGAAAATTGCACAGGCCAGAGTACGTGAAAATGCCATTACGACAACAACGCAACAAGCTCAAATTATTACTGAAAATCTACCAGTTGTATGCCGGAAACATTCCTCCAGCAAATAAGAAATACTTAACCTTTGCCTGCAAAATTGAAGAACATTGTTAGGAAGTATGGTAACGCTGAACATCAGTCAACGGAATTTCTGAGAAAGCTGGCATACATACATCCAGCACTAAATTTGTAGTGCCGCCGTTTATTGGTTTGATTTTTGTGGAACGATGAGTTTTGACGGTTAAGTGACACTCATTATGACTCTAAAAAGATGGAGAGAAAACCTTTTAAAATTTTAAAAACGACAATCGGAGTAATTTTATCTCATGGGAGGAAAAATTGCATGGTATAGGATACCAACATGGGATGATTTTGTACGTGAATGAAATAGCATCGGGACGAAATAGTACTGGGTAGAAATTGTTTGGGGGTTAAGTTGTTAGAAGGAAATGACGGGGAAGAAGTGACGAGGAGAAAACGATGGGGAAGAAATTACACCGAATCGAAATTTCTTCGTTTAGATTGTGAAGGAAAATCAGAGCTGTAAACCTCCAGGTAGAATTTGGATGCCAACTCAACCAATTCATTATCTGCAACTTTATTCTTCTAGGTTTTACCCAAAGCAAAAGCATTGGCAAAAGACGGTAAGGCTGTTTGGGGCAAACCCGGAGTTTAGAACTGGGAAACTTGCAATCGTTGCAGTGTCGCCGAGCTAATGCCCAAAATACGCCAAAATAGATACCACAGCCACTGAAGGAGTCGAGCAGTCTTATCATATTATTAACCTAACCTGCAGTGGCTGACATGGATGGTCTCCATACGAGTCAACAAGCAAATCATCTTTTATGTTCACTTGATCACTGCATGACGGGTTCGCCCTAACTCCGGAACAGCCAATTTCAATTTCAATTTATTACACAGAAGCCTTGGTCAAACGCCATACGCTCAGTTACAGAACACTAACGCAAACATAAAACAAGAACTGGCAACTACACAACTAAACTATACAACCAGCACTGCCAAGGACCCCAAATACAACCAGCGACACAACCAATTTCAATTTCAATTTTTATTACAAGATCCTTGGCCTCACGCCGTACGCTCCATGACGGTGATATACAAACAATTAAACAAAATCAACAACTAGGCAACTATTTCGCTAACTTAACTAACAGCTGATACAACCACCATAACTTACAGTGTCCAGTCCACTGCACGTCCACACCAGCGAAGCAATACACAATGGTAAAGCTAACAATAAAGATGCTTCCTTAACCAACACTGCTATCAATAACAATTCACACTGCCGTTGCTTTTTCCTGTGTCTTAGCTGTACTTGACTTTGACTTTGACTTTATTGAGCTGGAAGACCCCAAAGATCATGCGCTCAAAACTAACCTACTTAACTAGCTTAACCTAACTTAAAACTATAACTTTAACAACTGGAAAACCAAACAACCGTTGAAGACCAAACAACTAAACACTGTACTGTACAGTAAGCGACAATGAGTTTGTCCATTCGACAATGGTAATTTTTACAATGAGTTCTACTACAATACTGAGGGCCGTGCTTTCATCGTGGAGCAGCAATGTTGTAAAGAATATTAGAATAAACTAAATCGCCTGTAAGCAGGTCTCCATACATTTTTAGTTTTTACGAAAGCAAAAAATCCGTCGTAGCATCTGGAGACTGCAGTGAAAACCACTATGCAGGAATAAAATGAATAAAAAAAAATCACGTACATCATGCGGCCGGGACTGGAAATCGAGGATTTTTTTGGGGGGGGGGGTTCCATGGCAACATTCGACTGTAGTCCCTTTATGCACGATGGGTGTTTGTTTATCTTCTTACTGTAGATTCAATTATGTTCTTAATTTGTAAAACAACCTAACAGATTGTGGGATGGGGGAGGGGGACCATCTTGTTTCAACGGTGATTTGGCAGATTTTAATTTTGTCAACAAAAAGAGTTAATTTTGTGTGTGTTGTAAATACATGAATTTGATTGGAGGAATTTAATCTGTTCATAGGAAATGTAGTTCAGTATGGATAACTTTTTTTAAAGTTTATTTTGATTCGTCGATTTCAATTTACATAACTCGTAGCACATTACTTTCGTAACCATTGAAAAGCAACAAAGCAGAACAAGTCTTGGCATTGTTTTTAATAATTCCTGGTAACCTGCGTAAAGGCTACTGCGTACCTAGACTGACAACAATACCCCACTCCTCTGTCCAAGAATTGCGAGCTTCATTGTTAGTAGTGTTCATTGTTGTGTGGACAAACTCGTTGTCGCCTACTTTACAATAAATTCAAGCGGCCTTGCAGTGCTGGAAACACCGGTTCTCGTCAGATCCCCGAAGTTAAGCAGCATTGGGCTGTATTGATACTTGGGTGGGTGACTGCCTGGGAATCTGGCTGTTGCAGACATAGGGCCTTAGGGCTTCGGGCAGATGACCAGGAGTGGTTAACGCTCGTTAAACCCTTTAACCCTTTAATAAATTCATAAATCTGCGGCCTTGCAGTGCTGGAAACACCGGTTCTCGTCAGATCCCCGAAGTTAAGCTGGATTGATACTTGGGTGGGTGACCACCTGGAAATCTGGCTGTTGCAGACATAGGGCCTTAGGGCTTCGGGCAGATGACCAGAAGCGGTTAACGCTCGTTAAACCCTTTTTAAATAAATTTATGCACAAACCACAAAACAACATCAAGCTCTGTGGAGATACGTACTGTTCAATGCAGTCGATTCATCGATAATTTTGCACATTAATTTGTCTAATTAAAATCTTCAACTTGAAAGTTTATAAGCGCGAAATCTTTTTCCAATTCTCTCCTAGTTCATTCAAACCATCACATTCTAGTTTTGAAAATTTGTCTTTTACGTTTCATGTCTTAATTTAGGGCCGAATTGGATAATAAACACCATTTCTGGGCTGAGTATCAAAAGCCCTTTTTTAGCCATTAAATTAAAAGGACATACCTTCTGACTATATTCGAGCATCCTGCGCAAAATAGCTTTTGCAACATTTACATCGATAAGAGTGAAGGTAGCAAAACCGTTTCTCACGAGAGGGGGTAATAGGAAAATGAATGCCTTTGCAACATTCACAAGCATCTGAAGTAATGTTGCAAAACTTAGCCGTACAGGAAAGACAACCGGGAGGAATGTGCCTTTAAATTAAATAAATGATGCGAACGGTATAGAATAACGCGTGTATTAAATAAGAAATGAATTCGACAACAGGTTAAAAAAGTTATCGTGAAACATGGCTGACGCATAGAAAGCTAACTAGACAGACAGTCAGGCAGACGCCATCACAGATTTAAAACTCCTTTGCTGTGCTATGGACCGCGCGTCACAAAAGCAAAAGAACTGTTGCCTACATCAACACATTGCTTGACGATACCATTTAATAAAGAACATCAAACATATTGAGTGTGTGCAGAGGGCATCCGTGGTCTTTGCAGTCTCTCTTATATGCAACGTTTAGATAGACTTGGCATCGAGTCGCTTGAGCTGAGGCGATTATACATGCTGCGCTTTGCCTTACCTTTTCGATTCTTAAAGGAATGGTTGATGTTGAACTATCTTCTTTTTTTCAATAGAACAGTGACATTTGCCGCCATATTGGCACCAGTATGGGTTTAGGAGGGCATAACTACAAGGTGCACAACATAAAAATGGAGGGAAAAACAACGGCGGAAGAGCGGATTTCTTAGGCTTAAAATAACGTTGTTTTCTCCAACAACAAAAATCGCGCGTTTTAGGTCTAAGAAATCACTCTTCACAGCATCGGCTTCAGTATGACGCCCTTCTGTTTCGCTCTGCAGTGCCCCTTGCAGCTAACCCAATAAGACTCCACCATAGACTTATACACAATAATACCACGTCGTGTCACTGCTCTATATACGAGGAAACAATTATACTAGAGGTCATCCTCTCAAACTTGCTGTTGCCCTTACCAAAAAAGATTGTTCAAAATATGTTTTGCAAATTGTGTGGTGCACCCGTGGAACAGCCTTCCATTCGGGCTGGTAAATTCTTCCAGTCTTTCCATGTTTAAACGGGGTCTTAAAGAGACTGACTTGTCAAATGTTTTTAAGTGTTCTTGACATTTTCTGTTATGTGCCATTGTTTTTTTTTATTGGTCTTTATTGTAATTATTTTGTAAAACCTTAGATTGGGTATCAGTGGAGCCTGCTGTCCCTACCCAGTCCTATTTACCTTTTTCTTGGCAAATAAATCTTTATTATTATTAATACAGCCAGCCTATATTGATGAACAAAAGTAACATTCATGTTTTCATAGTTTTTTGTGTGATTTCGCTCATATATTAATAATTTCACGAAGAACTTAAAAGGTAAATCTCCAGATTCACGAATATCTATCAGTAAACAAGGGTTCGGTAGAAATGAAAATAACAAAATAAAACCATAATGAATTTGAACTTTGCTGAAATCGATACCCTCTCGAGTTTCCATGGAAATACGTAAAAGTTTGCCGCGCCGTGAAGCGTTATTTTCTTCGGTTTTTTTTTCTTCTTCTTTCTTTTCTTTTTTGAAAAGTTTAAGCTAAGATTGTGTCGCAGGTCTGTGTGGGTTTTGGGATCGGTCCTTGACATTACAGCCCTCTTGTCACCGCGATCACCATGGCAACGACACGCTGTCAGGCTCGAGAGTCAAAGGCGTTCGCGACAGAAACGCTCGTTATCTCGGGTGCCGACGGGGCGACCCTTGACGTCACAGGTCAACAGCGCAGCTCTTCAAATTAAGCGCATTTCAACAAAACCACTTGAGGGAGGAAATGGAAGGATCCTGCTGGATTTTGAATTGATGTTTTTTGTGCCTTCGCTGGCACGTGCCTACCTGCGTCAGTGGTTATACGCGTTCTGTAATGATTTTGCTGACGATTGCAAGTTCTCTGTTGTAATAAAGACCAATGGCAGACGGACTATCAACGGTTGTGCCCACCTGCGAGTATGAAAAAAATGACCCCCCCCCTCCAACTTAAATGTGATTCTTGCCCAACCTAGGCCATGAAACCGACCACGCACAACACCACCAATTTTGTGTACGTGACACCGATGCGAAACAGCAAAGGACAGTGACAGCGCCAAGGGTGGACCAGGGTGGGCCATAACCCCCCCCCCAAAAAATATTTACGCCCCCCCTATCGGCCACCTCCCCCGCCAACACTCACGTCACCACCAGAAAATAAAACAATTAAAAAAACTTCCAAGCTAAACTTGAAATCAAATGAATAAACTGGCTTTTACTTTTTTATTTAAATTTTTTATTTATTTATGAATGAATCCAGTTATCCAATAAGACGTTTTGTAGCAACTTTGCAATATATGTGTAGCCTAATTTATTTGTGTTTATGGGGCGTGTAATTAAAAAAATTGGATTGCACTGAAGCCTACTTTACGTTCACGATGAATTAAACAGAATAAAAGTGTCTAAACCGACGTCCTTGGAAAAAAGTCGTAGGCCCACTCCGTTTCTAGATGTGCCCTCTGTGGGCACCTACGCACTCCCCCCCCCCCCCAAACAATTAAATCCTGACGCTGGCACTGGCAAAGGAGCATCCTATCTTGTTCTGCTGTCTGTTTGTCTCAACGACAACTTTTGAATCCAATGCCCAATTCGTTTCAAATTATCCACATATGCATTCTTTGACATATGCACATATGCACATTATCCACATATGATTCTTTGTGGTTTAAATTCGTCAATGTTCGGGAATGTTGACTTTCGGTATCAGAATTAAATCGTCATCATTATTCCGACATCAGTTCTAATCGTTTTTCAGTGAAAACACTGTACATTGTGTATTAAACGCCCATGGCCTGTTAAACCTAATTCGATAAAAAAAAAGGGGGGGGGGCCGTAGTAAAGTTACAGTTCATGTTTCTTACTTGAATCTTACTTCTCTTTCCAGGGAGGGTGTTTAGGCCTAACTCCATCGCAAAAAATTCGGCGTTTATGCGATCATTCACTTACGAGAGTGATCTGGCTTCGGTCTAGCATTAACCCAATGCCTCTATTCTCATTTGTTCAGGAATTTAAGTATAGTTTATTTAGTTTGCTTTATTATGAAGCTTTTAGTCAACTTCTAGCAGAAAAATTACGATCTAAAATACTTTAAGGTCAGAAATCGTGAAATAACCTGGTTACAACCCAGAGAGGGGATGGGGGGGGGGGGGAAGGCTGTGACATTTTAGGGTGGGGGTTGGGCTTAGCTTTGCCACAGCTGTTAATAGGCGATTTATGGTAATCATAAATTAATGTAAACTAAATGACGGGACACAAAAAAAAAACGATTAACGTCTTTCAATAAAACCTTGCTGGACAAAATTAACCCATGCACCAACTTCGGGAGTGGGGCAAGGAGATACCGTAAGCTTGAAAATTCTGAAGAAAAATCTCACGTATCTAAGCGAATGAAGTTAGAATGAGTGTTCAGTTCAGGTCGGAGTTCTTAGGGTAAAGGGAGCAGTGGAGAGTAAAAATTTGTGTCAACTGTAACCATATTCCTTCTATTTGCCGCCGAATTTTTTTAATAAAAAAAATTATAAACATGAGTCCCTTTAACGTTGGGTATTACGCGTGTTCAATACAGTGAAGCTGTAAGTCAGCTACAGCATACAACATATGTTTGTTTAAAATGCTGTCGTTCAGGTTTAGTAGTGTCCAGAATTTATAGGGTTTGGGAGGAGAATTTGTAACTCTAAAAAGTCCCTATTGAAACACGTTAGATTCGTCCCCATTAGTTCAGTCCCAGTTTTCAGAGGGCGCCACATGTTCCTTCTGGTAATTTTTGCTTATTTTTCAGCCCAAACCTAAAGTAAACTAAATTACAACTAAGCTAGGCTAAATAATAATTAAATATAAGCTTGTTTCGTTTAGTTTAGTTTAATTTTAGGCTAAAAACTGAGTAGAAATTCCCACATAAAACATGTGGCGCCCTCTATAAACTAAGACTGAACTAGTGTGAATGTATCCAAGACGTTTCAATATGGGGTCTCAGTCACAAATTCTCCTCACCAACCCTATAAATTCTTCTTTTTTTTTTGGATAAAAATATAGCCTATAAAAGTGCACATGTAAAACAATAAAACATGACAGTAGGGAGACCAGAAAGACGACCTCTTCCCTGCGAGTCGTCTTTCTGGTCTCCCTACTGTATTTGCTGTTTCGGCCAGCAATACATAGGTTCTTGGTTTTTAAACTTTTTTTAAATTTTTATTTTTTAAGATGTGTCTGCCATAACATGATTTTGTGTTCTTTTATTTGTGTACGAAGCCTTTGAGTGGATATCCACACTTGATAACGGGGTGCAAATTATCCCCGAAACGTCGTGTTTTATTGTTTTACGTGTGCACTTTTATAGGCTATATTTTTTTATCAAAAACTATTCCGGTGCTGGTATTACTGGAATTAGCTAATAATCACAGCAATTCGCGGTATTACTTCATACTATAAATTCTTGGTAGGGTGTAACACGCACTAAAAGTGGCGTTTAATGCGCGGTTTGCTTTTCTGGAGTAGTATTTCCTTGGTACCATGCACAGTGTGTATACTTTTTGTCGTGGTTCCTCTTGTGTTTGTGTTGCCTTCTTTTTTAAGGTCTTTTGTTTTTACGTTTGTTTGCATTAGTTGCATAAGTTGACATATGTAAATCTTGTTTTTTTATTTTTTCTTATTTGGTTCTGTAGTAACCAACAGGGCACACGCGAGCATATAAGCTCATGTGGAATGAGGGCACATAACGACGTTTTGTACTGTTTGCCAGGCTCAATAAACCCATTCACCCACATCGACCTGTTAAAGGTGGGTTGCCTCCAAATGAAAGTCTGCAGCATCTAGCCGTATCGACTTCTCTCTACGCACAAAGCAATTACCTTTAAACACAACAAACAAGCCACGTGCTTCCTTAATTATTTGAGTACAAATTTGGAACGTTCTCGTGCATCTGGAAGCAAGCTAGTCCTGTCACTAGATGGCGCCAGGGTATTTTCTTTATATTCTACCGTGGCGCCATCGAGTGGCTTTCATATCGTTAATCTTTACAGCTTGCTTTCACGTGCACGAGGACGTACCAAATTTTTACTCAATAATTAAGGAGGCAGTAGCTTGTTTGTTGTGTTAAAAGATATTTCTTTGTGCATTCCTTTGCCTGCTGCGACCAAGCGTTAGAGAGAACTAGATAGCGCTCAATAATTCTAGATGTTGCAAACTTTCGTTTGGTGACAACACGCCATTAAGCATCGGGCGTTATAGGGCACGTTTACGCAACAAGTCATTTTCGCTCGCCGATTGCTATTTGCTAGTCAACCGTTATTTATTTATGATTAGTTTCCCGTTGCTACTAAATGAATGCGGCAATAGATAACAAATTGTATGTATTATAAATAACAACACGGATAAAGAACAAAGTGCTACAGTAAATTTTAAACAATGCTACAACGTTGTTGTCATTTCACGCTATTTCCAAAATTTGCTGTTCTCCCTCAAAGTACAGCTTCTAGCAATCATCAAACGTCGGTAGAATAAATAGCTTCTCGCAGCGAGAATTCAAAATCCAACATGGCGTCCATTTCGTGGCTATCGAATCGAAGACAAACCGTCGAATGTCGGCCTAGGGGTTTGAATAACAGCTCTGTAATGTGTGGTGCAGTGGCAACCCGGACCACTGCACTGTGACTGAGGTTGGCGCTAATGACCAAGTTGTCGACGCGCCATTAAGCCTCACTCCCCCCCCCCCCCGTCGAATGTCGGCCTACAAAAAACAGTCCGGTCGTCTTGTACTGCAGTAAACATTGTTTTCTTGTTGTCGTAAATCGACGCTCAAATGTTGCAAGCATCGTACGCCGTGTCAAGAGGCGCGAGGAGAAGATTTGCGTCGGCGTCGTTGCCATGGTTACTAATACGCACAGACAACTCGAAAGCCGCATACTCCGGTAAAGGCGAGAAGAAGCCATCAGATTTAGTATTGATCAAGTAAAAGCTGGTGAGCGAGAAAACTGTCGTTGGGTAAACGAGCCCTTATAATTGCCCTTGTTGCCCTGAGAATAAAAGCGAAGACGTCTGCTTGACTGGGGCTCGCCCTCAGAACCTTCTTTAATACTACTGCGCTGCGATGTGCACTGTGTCGCCAGGAAAGCTTCCCGACTTCCAGGTGAAATATTAGTGTTTGTTGTATGCCGGGTTGTTACGATCACTTGATTAAAATTGAAATTCACCTGATTATGAATCCAGGACCAGGTTGACACAAAACTGTTGACTTAAAACCAAAAATAAAATACATTGCGCTTGAATGTTCCACAGTCAGGAACGTATTCTTCTACTTTTTTTTTTTGGCCTGATTCATACAAAAATACGCAACCGATTAGGAACAACGGAAGTAGGAAATTAATGGCAACATTCAAATCCTTATATCCAGGAAAAAACTTAAGGACTTTGCAACGTATGTACTTCAAGGTAGCAACTAGCAACTGCAGCTAATGTGACTCTATTCATTTAATCAAAATCAGCTCATGTGTGAGGAGTGTGCCATTATGGCACAACACCTACACCGACTTTACTAAGTATTATTACTGTAGTAATAGTTTCTGCGGTGTGCACGTTAACATTGAAATTCACATATGGTAATCACGTTTTAAACTTTTAATACTTAAAGAGATCTATAGGTAATGGCATTTTGTCAGTAGCAATTGCCAAGCAAGTAAAAGAGCAAACTCGAGCAACTTTCACTATGTTATAATATTATTGTTGTAATCTTACATGTTTTTAAAATCTGATTATAATCAAAATAATCTTGATTATAATCAAAATAATACGATTAATTCGATTATTTTAAAATAATCATGATTATTTCCGATCCTGGCTGTAGGGTACTCATTATTACAAGGCCCAATTATAAGCAAGGAAGTTAGACGCCCAGTATTTTTGGCCAAGCTTTCACCGTCCTAATTTAATAGCAACGCGCAACAAGCTCTCTACACGTCAAACCATGTGAGCTGAAATTAGTACTGCAGTATTTGCAAACAGCAGGTGTGTCCAGGCGGTGCTGCCTGACCTTCAGATCTAAGGCTGCATGGCGATTCGAACGCAAGTAAATTGCCTGTTTTCAGTAAAGGCACCTTTACGGGACTTGTCGATGGCCGTCTGATCCTGCGCGATTTCCTTCGGTAAAACATGTCGGAACATAGAAATGGCCTTGTTACACCAGAACCTATCCAATGTTAGTAAATTATGTTTCGTCTAGCAGCTTGTTAGGTACGAAGTATGCATTGCGTTCTCGCTTTTTCTCCGATAATTTCTTAGTCGAGCAATTCTGCAACTATCCCTCCTCCCTCCTCCTTCCCCCTTTTCCACGTCCACGCAGCAATAATTTTTTTGCCGGTGCGAGGCCATTGCCGGTGCAGCCGGTCCGGCCAGGGCCACACCGCTTTTTCACGAAAAATAATTTTTTTTTGTAGATTTGAAGCGTCGCCTCACGAAAAGACATTTTCTTTTTCTGCATTATTCATCCTTAGCCGTTATACAGGTGCTTAATCGTTCAAAACGTGTGCTATAGAAGCTAAATGACACACATTAGTGTCAGAAACTGCATCAGCTTCTGGGCTCGAATTCCAGCTGAACGTGCTTACAGCGCTAACTCAGACTCTCTAAGTTGATAGCGCCAGGTATTTGCTAACTAGCCGCACTGCAACGTTATGCAAGAAGGGACAATGGTTAGCTCTCAGTCACGGATCTCTGAATGTTTTTCGTGTTTAGGGGGTTTCATGGGTGATGCTTCATAATTTAGTGCGATATGGGCGGTTAGACACTGGATTTCACACTGGAAGTACTTCTGTTCCCAGTGGCGTGCACAGGAGATGGGCAGGGGGCAGGTGGGCATTCGGAAAAAAAAATGCCCTTTGCGTCCTAAATATGCAATATTTTGGTTTTCTGAACCGATAAACACTGGTGCTGTAGCTAGACAAAGGTCTAAAAAGTAGGTTAGGAAAAGGGCAGAAACGGGCAGAAAAGGGTAAAAAAAGAGAGACGAGTTTAAATAAGGTTAAAAAAAAAAAGACTGACGACCCAAAAAAAAAGACCCCAGAAATAAACGACCTCAGCGTGCCCTTCTACAAAACTTGTCCCTGGTCTGTGCACGCTACTGTCTGTTCCTATGGTGAAGGTTCTTTTCTGCTCCATCGTTTGCGATAGTATTTGCAGGAATCCAAACAAAGGGCAAGTGGGACTGGAGATGAGGGGGGGGGGGGGGAGACGCAATCGTTAGTCAGTGTTACGCAGTTCAATGACTTGTAATTCTGTCGTACGAATTGCCGTAATTATCTGTCTGTTGCAGCTGCCAAGCCAGTATTCTGTTGCCTATAACGAGTGTATTACAGGCAACTCTTCAGGTTAGCTTCTTCGGGCCCTGCAGTGGCCTGTCTGCCATAGGATCAAAACCTCGTTTCCCTGGTGCCTCGTCAAGATGTTATAGACCAGCAGACCTGCTTGAAGTTAGATGCGTAGTCTAACAAGGGTACCCCGCTATAACATTAGCATGCGGTGTGAAGTGAATCAAAATACCCCCACAAATTTCAGTCGGAGAATTTAGACTTAAAATCTACTGAAATGAATGCACTGGCCCATTAAATGTACGTTGGAGATACGTACATTGGCAGCGAAAATCAAACGCAGTAATCAAACTTTTACGATCTGAAGATAATTTTGGCTTAGTCGGGTGAGTTCTCGAGGTGTTAACAGTTTAAATTTTTAGCAGTTACTGGAAAATACTGAAAAATGTATTTTTTTTAAATGTGGCCTTATGCCGCAAGAACCCTGACACGTAGCGATTTGTTTATGTACATTTCACTCCAGACTGCGTCCTTGTAAAGTTCGTACGGTAATTTTCAAACGAGTCTCAATTCAGTGGGTAGTATTATTATTCTAGATTTCACGTACTGTGCTACGAATGGTGCAATAGGCATCCGCATGGAAGGAGGTGCCACCATCAGTAGCCAATAGTTCTTTGCTAACGATTTGTAACAAACATAAATTGATAGAACGGCATTCTTGTGACTTAGTAAGAACGTGGATATGCCAGTCAGTTAGATACAATTAAGAACCACTTATTTGTCACACGAAATTAAAAAAAAAAGTTCGGTTTCCTGCAGTGAGTACAGCAAGAGGCTACCCAAATAGTCTCTCTTCTGCTGTATGACCACTGTCTGAAACGTATTATCTAACAGAAACACGGAACATCAATAATGTTGACAATTCCTAAAGACGGGGATAATTTGAGGGGAAGGGGAGGTCATTGAGGCATAATGGCACGTCGACAGGTAAGTCATCAGCATCAACCTCAGTCGCAGTGCAGTGGTCCGGGGTACGCCTGCCACACATTACAGTTATGTTACACAAACCCTAAATCTAGATCTTATCACATATCTGTAAATCTTTCAAAAATAAATAAAAGAAAACTCGGACAGCAGGACAGACTCATTGCCCATTGACTTGTTAAGTCTCGCAGAAGATGGAACGTAGTGGAGACGGTGATAAACCCCATCAAGATGGTGACATTCCACAAGCACCGGTGGACCGTAAGTGCATGGCCGGTGAATAATTTGAGGTGCCTTTGAGTGCAACACACTGATTCATGTTAAAATTTGACCTGGACCAAAGTGCGTGATTTATTCTTTTCTCCAATACTCACAAAGACTCGTGAGCAAACAACATCTCAAGAATTCCGTAATTCCTTCTCACTGGAATAATTAAAAATGATAAATGGGAGACGCGAAGGCGGTTTCTCATTACAATTTCTCTCTCGCTTCGTTCTTAACAACGCATGTCAAATAAGGGGAAAACTTTCTTTTTTTTTCTTCCAACAAAAAGGTCACGTGATGTCAGATCGACCGCTTGACGTCACCTAATCACTCCGCCGCACGCGTCTTTAATCCACTGCCGATTAATTCATTGGTTCGGAAACTTTTCTCACGCCTCACCGACTTCCAACTACACGAATTTGGTGCCAGAAAAGAAGGGACGGGATTGGCTCCCAACCCACTTGCCTCCCAACCCTTCTGGCACCAGGCGGAAGTCACCTTTGCTGTCAAGCATGCGCAACACACTGGCGGACGTGGACGTGGGGCGAAACTGGTGAAGCCGGATGTTCTTGGTGGAGATAATTATTTGAAGCAAAGCGAGCGGTACTTGATACTTTAGGTATATAAAGCTGGGCCTAATTTTGTAACACCAAAATCAATCAAAATTTTGCAAAATTATGGGGGGGGGGACGATATTAGACCAAACCGATCCGATACCAGTATCGGGGTCAAACAGCACTAAAAAATCAAGAAAATTGTTTATGGAGTTCCTGAGTTCTTGTTTTCAAATATACGAAGAAGCATTTATTTCTAATAGCGATCCTTGGAAAAGGGTTTTGTTTTATGATCCTAGAGGAAACAAAAACCTATATTCAGCGAAATGGAACTGTATTTTCTGTTTTATTTCTCGAAATATAGGTTTTTTTTTAACGATCGGTGCTTGGAAAAGACATCACACTTATCCAAAAGATACCAAATGGACAATCGATGATTAATGGACAAGTTTAATCAATGCACCAACCCCCCGACGCTTCAGTTTTTTAGGTTGGTGTGTGGGGGCCGTGTAAAGTATAGTGTAACAACATATTTTCTTTTATCTTCATACGGCCCTAAGCGTGTATGAAATCTATCGTAATTGACTGTCAGCATGGGTGATTGGCTGGCTGTCTGGTGCAAGGTGTAACAACGAACAATACGTACAACTATATGCAATGATGCTTATGATCGCACTTCAACCGTTGTCATCAAAACAAAATAGCAAAGAATTCAGATTAATACTAATTTGTGACAAAAATCTGATTGATTATTTTTTTACTCCAATTGTTTGAAGGAATGGAAGCATTGTCTATTCGTTACACACTTCGTTCTTGGATATTTTCGTCGTTTATTCACTTAGTTTGTAAGGGTGCTAAGGAAGTGGCTGATTAGTTTCGAGAAGACTCAATACTAATTCACTTCTTGCTACATAGCTACATAGACTATGCATGTTACATTACATTTTAGGCAGCAGACGAAGGTTGCTAACTTGTTCTGACCCTGTTGAGCACCGAAGATTAAACTTTTCAGTTCAACCCCCAAACGCCAACTGGAGATGCCTGCTCTAGCCTGGCCTTTTATACCCGCTGGAGAAGGGATGCCCACTAAGGCTTTACGTCACATGACTGGCTGACTGCAATGATCCAATTCCAACTGGTTGAGTAGTTGGATTGGCTCGCTGCGTAGCTGTTGGCGCTCGGCCAACTCCCGTGTTTAAGTGGCAATGGGACGGGCGCGCAGCGGATAACGTTAACAACAAAGTGCGTCATGAAGTGCGTCAGTTTCGTGTTGCACCTTTCCATACATGTACGCTCCTACAAGTTTACGCCATGTGGAGCTATTAATGTGGTTACGGAGCCACCGACTTGTCATGGGTCTTGTGATGGTATTGACGGTGACAAAACACGGTCTTATTGTTGATTATTTGAATACGGGGTTTTATCGTTAGTGTATTAATGTCCATAGAAAGGAAGACTAAAGACTTCGGATTCAATACCCTCTATAGTGATTGGTGGGTTATATCGACTGCAACTGGTATATTGAAATTAAAAATTCGACTGGAGCCGAAGCGCCAACCAGCCTCAGAGTATCCTACAATCTGTAACAACCGATCTGCTGAATCGGTCATCTTAATATAAAAACCAAGCTTTATAAAATGCATTGTACCTACTTTGGTACGGCTGTTGGCCCAGACCACTGCAGGGTGACTGAGGTTGTTGTTAACGACCTAGCTGTCAACGTGCCATTAAATCCTCCTCAATCCCCCTCCCCCTCTACCCACCCCCAGGAGCGATTTCGTGACGTAACGCGATGCTGTAGGCCGCTACCCACTTGAACGTATGTGTTCGTTACCATTAACGTAGTCCGCGTAAGGATAGGCATTCCACTTCAGCAATCATACTCATTCAGCGTTGATCATTGCATCAACCAACTGCGTAAGGGCCCATTTATAATATTGATTTCGACGCGTACGTGTGACGCTCGGCGCGTGAAACTAGAGGTTTTTTTTTCCCATGCTCAACTCTTTAGGGGTGACCATTTACAATTGTAGAGCAGGTGGGCCAACGCGCGCGTTTTGATAGTTTCAAGCGTCACGCGAATATCTACTGGACCTAGATCGGTGACCGCCAAGCGACGCTCGCACACTAAAGCCCTAACCAGACTGGCTGCTCGCGGCTGCACGCCGACGCAGTATGGTGTAAAAAAAAACTTCAATATTCGCCCTTAACGCAACACCAACCACACGATTGCTGCAGTTTTGACCTTGTAGGCACGTAGTCACGCATAGCTTCGCGCGAAATTTTCTTCTGTCTGGAGAGGCCTTAAAGCCCTAACCAGTCTGGCTGCTCGCGGCTGCACGCCGTCGTAGTATGGTGTAAAAAAGACTTCAATATTCGCCCTTAACGCACCGCCAACCACAAGATTGCTGCAATGTTGACCTTGTAAGCACGCAGTTATGCATAGCTTCGCACGAAATTTTCTTCTGTCTGGAGAGGCCTTTAGTTGTTGCATGCTGGGATAGGAAAATGGCGGCATCAACGGATTCCATCGGCGCCACAAGAAAGGAAAACGTAATGTGCTAAAAGGTTGAATGCTCAAAATAAACGGCGAAATATCTTAATTACAGTGACCTTGACCCGTATGGCATCGAATCTTGGTGCTATAGAATGGGGAAGTTGTGAAACAGCATGGTTGGAACGGAGCAGCGGCCAGCATTAGTAACCTCACGCGTTTGATTTAGCGTGACGATATTACGAGCGGGCCAAGCAGACTGTCCGCGAGCACTGCTTTGCTCATGAACTGGTGTATGCGTCGAGCGTCACGCTCATGCACAAGTCTTTATTATTGTAAACGAAGCCTGACACATGGCCCTCAGCAACAAACAACAAGGATTCTGAACAATAATCAAAATAGAGCGTGTAAGGCTGTTTGTTTGTTTGTTTATTTGAGTACTAGACGGCCTGGGAAGCCATACGAATCTAGGAAAAAATATCCCCTGCAGCCGTAAAGTTTTCTTATTGGTCGTACGATTGAATTCTGTAGACTCCTCTAGCCTACCATAGCACGATTTAAGGACACCCCTACCGCAACTTGCGTACCACTGTGGAATGGACGACATTAAAGTAGCACTATCACCGATTGAAAAGGGAAATACCATGGCGCCATCTAGCGGCAGTGATATTGTTAACCTGTACAATTTGCTCCCAGGTGAACGAGGACGTATCAAATTTTCAGTCAATAATAAAGGAGGTCGTGGCTTGTCTGCTTCGTTGAAAGATATGCCGTAGTGCATTCCTTCTGTCGGTGCAAGCAAATGCTAGATAGTTTTTTGTTAGGGTATGGAGTACAAACGGAGGCCCACCACCAGACGTGTTTTTACTACATGACAGTGGTATAAATTACGACTAGATACTCATAAAGAAGGTGTTGTAATATTGCCCCAAATTCATTTTTTTCGGGGATATTTTTACCGAGGATATTTTTACCGGGGATATTTTGTCCTGGGGATGTTTATACCGGGATATGTATTCCGAGGATATTTTTTCCGCTTACCAGCCATACACTCATGTCTAACCTAACTTAACCTATCCTAAATCTAACCATAAGTCCAGCACCAACACACCACAGGGACACGCCCCTGCATATTTAAGTGAAGAGCAACAAATACTTGTCTTCAAAGAAATAAACAATCGAAGAATGAGAAACAAAATAATCATCGGGTGAACCAGGTAAACAAATACGCACTGTGGGCAAAACCAGTGGCAAGCGATCGCCAGTTAAAATGTCTAAAACTGAAAAGTAGATTTTGTCCACGTTGTTTTAAACCCTATGTTATCGCCTAATATTGCAATTCTCATCACGTCAGCGTATTTATGGCTGGATGAGGTGTTCTCAATTGAAGAACACACAGAATTTTCAGTATGATCGACGATACCCGTGACGATGTCCTGGCGCAATTCCATTATGGTGCCAGGTCTTCTCAAATGTGATTTCTCCGGCTTGCAACGAAAATGCACGTAATTTGAGAACATATAAGTTGATACCATGGTAGCCTATTATAACACGGCCCTTCCCCCGAGATCAGAGCCTTGATGTACACCACCATATGTTTTTTTTTTTCATTTCGGTATTGTCGAATAACAATATAATAATAAGAATACTTTATTTCAACAACAATTTACATTGTACGTTGCTCGAAGCTGGAGTTCCAGCATGTGTGAGAACAATGATACATCTTATTCATAATATTAGTAATGTATTACACTAAACAACACTTCGCCTCGTTGTTTTGATTTTCCATATTTTTATTAGTTATTTGAAGTTTAAACAATTATACTATAATGTTATTCAGTATTAAAATGTTTTTATATGTTTTATGTTTTATATAATAATAATAATAATAATAATAATAATAATAATAATGATTTATTGCGTACAAATTGCTCGAAGTTTATAAAAAACTTGTATGAGCATACAAAAAAAGACACAAAATAAATAACACACATAAAACCATTATACACATAATATACACAAAATAATTGATTTCATTTCAACATTAAGGTTCTAAAAAAAATCACATTTCAAATTATTTCATTTAACAAAAATTCTTTTAATTTCAATTTTAATTCATTTTTATTATTAAATATCAATAATTCATTGGGAATTCTATTAAAAATGTTTGGTATGTAATAATTTCGTCTTCTTGTACCATATTTATTGTACCACTTTGGAATAATAAATCTGTGCTTGTTTTGCCTAAGTCTGATTCTTTTCTCATCATTGTAATGTTTATATGTATTATCAAAGTAATTCCTTGTTATAATTTTCTGATCTCTAAGCTTGTTTATTTTTAAAATTTTATTTTCTAGATACAACACGGATGTTTTTTTATTATTATTTCCAAAGAGTACTTTCACGATTTTATTTTGAATTTTCTGTAATCTTTTTACTATGTAATCAGTGGCAAAACCATAAATTTCAATACCATATCGTAGGTGACTTTCTACCCACGCATCATAGAGAATTTTTTTTTATTTTTTTTTTACCTAGGACATTATTCACTTGAAACAGTTTAGAGAGAACACCTCGAAGTTTATTCATTAATTCAGTAATATGTTTTTTAAAATTCCAATGCATGTCAATAGTCAAGCCCAAATATTTTGCATTTTGTTTTATTTCTAATTTCTTACATTTTTGTTACAGTTGGCACTTAATTTCATTCCTGAATTCATAAAAGTGCAATTTTCATCATGTACTACTATGCTTAAATCATCGTTTATTGTCATTTTTGGTACTGTTATATTCATAAAAAATGTTTTATCTTGACTAATGTACATTTCATTATCAACAAGCCAACAATTAAGTAGGTCAAAATCAAATTGTAAATTTTTTATCATTTCTGTTCTAACATAGTTTATTGAAATTAAAAACATATCATCCGCAAAAAGGTAACGTGTGGTGTTATCTATTATTTCATGAATATCATTTGTGTAAATTAAAAATAATAGTGGTCCCAAAACCGAACCTTGGGGCACACCATACTGTATTTCAGAGAAATCACTAAATTTTTCATCAATTTTAACAGTTGCTTTCCTATTTTTTAGATAACTCTTAATAATTTCAAACATTTTCCCACGAATACCAATTTTTTTTCACATTTTTTAAGCAAAATTTGCATATCAAAAGAATCAAAGGCCTTTTGCAAATCTATTTGTATTACACCAATATATTTCCCCTCATCCAATGCCTTTGTTATAGTATCATTTAGTTCGATTAATAGGTCTGACGTTCCCTTTTTTTGTGTATAACCAAACTGTGATTTTGTTAAAAGAGCATTTTTCTCACAAAAATTTCTAATTCTTTCTGCAAAAAATTTTTCAATTATCTTATCAATTACTGAAAGTATAGATATTGGTCTATAATTATCATATTCTGTTTTTGTCCCTTTTTATACAATGGTCTTAAGATCTGAATTTTTAAATCATCGGGCCAGCATTCATTCTCTATTATCCTGTTTATAAGAATAGTTATAGCAATAGACATATTTTCTTTACATTCTTTTATATGGCAAGTTTTAATACTATCAAAACCAATTGAATTTGTATTTTTCAAATCCATTATAATATTTACAATTTCCCTATCTGTTGCTTCAGTAATAAAAATTGATTTTTTTAATTTCATTTTTGCTCTTTAAGGTATTTTTATATGTTTTTTGAAAAAAATTACCTGAAGTTAAGTTTCTTACTCTCTTTTTATACGTTTCTTTCAAATTAGGAATTTGCCTCGAAAAATTCCGATTAAATTCTTCACATGTATCTTCTATATTATTTTCGTTGAACGTCTCTTTTATCACTTCATCAATATTCTCTCTTTTTTTATTTTGTCCAGTTAATTCTTTAATGACTTCCCAAACTGATTTATTTTTTATCTGATTTTCTTCCAGGATTTTTTTGTAATAAGCATGTTTATCATTTATTATTGTAGAATGTACCTCTCTTTTTAATTTTCTATACTCTTCGTAAGTATCTTTTTCAATAGTTATAGAACTTTTTATCTTAACCCACAACTTATTCTTTTTATTAATTAGTTTTAAAGTTTCTTCTGTAATCCATTTTTTTCTGCTTTTAAATGGTTGCCTTTTTGGTAATTTCTTTTCTTTTTTATTGTTTGTATAAATCTCCTGTATTCTAGTGTTAATTTCTGTATTTATTTCATTTACAGTGTTACATTGTTTTAAATACATCCAATTAATTTTATTTAATTCTTTAACAATTTCCTCGTCGTTATATGTAATGTTTTTTTGAGTTTTATTTCCGTTATTGCAATCAGTCTGTTCTGATTTGTGTACATTTTGTTCCTTTTCAGTTTTATTCCATACTAGACATGTTGTGAAGAAATGATCTGATATTTTTTCCTCAACTGTTGCACTTAAATATGCCCATTTTAGTGATCTTAAATATAAGTGGTCCAGACAAGATTTTTCCGTTCTAAATTCATCCCTTTTTTTTTCTTTGTTATTTCAACTCGTGTTGGTGAGTCAATAAGTTTTTCAAAACCTAATTCTGCGAGGCAGTTTTCATATTTGTCTATTATATTTTTCTCAAATTTATCGGTATCATTGTCCTTTTGACTTAAAACGTTAATGTTTATATCTCCCATATATATTTCAAGACAATCTTTCTTCTTATTTTTATACAAATTTTTTTAAATCCTTTATATATTTTAATTTACTTGTATCTGGTCTTCTGTACACAACAATAATTTCTATTAATTCACCCATATAACAAACATTCAGAATTAATCCATCATTTTCATCGAGCTTAATATGAGTTGTATTAATTTTCTGTAGAGTGCTCTTAAAGAAAATCATTATGCCTCCACCTCTTTTTGTTTCCTCTCGTGTTAATGATACTTTTGAGTACCCTTTAATATTATAAATTTCCAATTCTTCTTTTTTAATGTTTATTTCCGTAAGAGCTATTATGTCCCAACAATAACTTTGAGTTTCTAATGTAATTAGCAAACTATCCCAATGTTTTCTCAAACTTCTAATATTTACATGAAGTAAGCTTAATAAGCTTAATAATATAATAATAATAATAATAATAAGCGTATTTTCATGAAGATTACAAGGAATACAAGGAATAAGAGGAATACAAGATCCCTATGTTATAGTAACGAACCAGTAACGAATATATTGGTATTTGCAGCACCATACCTTCGTTAAGGAAGACACTATCCCCTTTTAGGATTAAATTTATTTGGGTCGGCAAGGTATAGCTTTTAAAAGTTTTTGCATTGCAGAACGATTTTTTTTCCTCTAAAAACCTAGCAATTACGCAAGAAAAAGAAGATGCAGAAGATTATTCGATTATTTTCCCTCTTCTTTCAAAGCCAAGCAATGACAACAATGCCGTAATTACATTTTTTGTGCCTTGAGTCATTCTAATATAAATATTGCGTCGTTGCTGAAGAACCAATTTAGCCTAACGTCCAACAGATTGGTGAGGAGAAGGAAAGTATGAGGGGTGGGGAGTGGGAGGAGTTCCTATTCATTATGTTTTCTCGTGGTTTTCTAATGTGCGTGCCTGACTAAAGAGGAATATTCGAGGGGTGTAATAGCTGCAACCTACATCAGGCAGGGCGGAGCTGGTATTTTTTTTTCTCTTTTTATGTTTTATTATTTTCCGTGTATGGCCTACGGGAACGCGTATTCAACCTTACATCTAATACCGGTCGTCCTGCATGTCTGCAACGAGAAGCAGCAGTGTCTGACAGAGCGGCGTGGCGCCCCCGGAGCGGTGCTCTAACCTGTCGGCTCCCAATTCATAGGAGAGTGCTTATCCGTGTACCAAGTCGCATATCGCCGGTTATGTGGCATCGTCGCAGCAGCGGAATTAATGCAACGACGACAATATTAAATTTCTCCGGAAACACGGCCGCCGAGGCAAAAGGATGAATTGTAAGAGGCTGTGTGTGTATGGTGTATTCCCTCTGCCGCGACCCCTACTCACCGGAAAAGCTTGCCTGGGCTGTATATGGAGATTTCCCCCCCTGATTTCGAAATTACACGCTCCCTTTCTGTTCATTAGTGAATTGTTTGGTCGCACGGGCCAAGTTTAGTGTCATCTGAAACTAAAATAGAGCTACCAAAAAGGTAAACAACAACCTTTTCGAGAATATTATAAAATCAATAGTTGGCATGGTTTTGGCTGTTGGCAAGGAGTTCGTGTCGTGCAGTGTACTTCCGTTTCCGTCGGTACCTATATCAATTCCTCCTTTGTTCCATCTCATAACATAGGTGGCCTACTTCCTTTTGGTGTAACAATCAAATTCTGAAAGAGGCTGGCTGCGTTGAGCAAGTGCGCTGTATGTTGTGAAAGCAGCCTGTTTGAATAAAGCTGTTCCACCGATAAATACCTTTTGCGTTGTTGTTTCCTTCAATTTTATCTACTATATTTCACGACATACCGTGCCAGACTGTTTCACAAAAAAAGCTTACAAATTTAAGGCAGAGTATGGGTAAACACTAAGCAACCGGAGAAAAACCCGTACATATACACTTCCCATCACCAAGATCGAGCCCGGGTCTTTAAGAAGCCGAAGATGTGCATCCGGGACCAAGACGCCTATCGAATCTGATGCCCCCGGTGCTCGCGGCTACTTATGCACCATGGCAAAAACAAATAGTCACTGAACTATCACTCCTAAATACAACAGCGATCTAACCATGAACGTGTCTACACCACAATTTTGTGTCACAACACAGTAGGGTAGGTGTGCAGAATGCATTCATTTATACAAAGGGCCGACTAACCAAAGGCTGATACATTTACTAAAATGACAAAAGACACTCCGCAACTGTTTGTTGATTTATATTCTGCCACTGCACACCGTTAATGGCATCCCACCCTCCACCAGTTATGCAGGAAAACATCGGAGGCGAGTTGGGGTCGCAATCAGCTCTCACAGCATTAACGTGACTAAACAGACTGGTTTTCTTTTTGTTTTACCTCCAGTGCCTCTTGCAGCTAGTTCAACCACTTGATCCAAATTCGAGTTCTGTAGCTAATACGGAGTTATTTCTTCTGTTGGCTTCATTTTGCAAAGTAAAATCACTAATTAAAAAGCACAGAAGCAGTGTTTCACGTCACAGGGTCAGTCACTCCTTCTCAATTTAATGCCGTGACATGAAGCGCTAATTTGCACATTTTAATTAGTGATTTTACTATTACTTAGCTTCGAAATATAAGGTACTGTTTCCTCTTTGAATGCGTTGTGCTCTTTGTGTTTTTTTTTTTCATTAGTCCGGAGCTTCTGACGCCTTAAGTCGGCCGGTTTAGGGACACCAATCTCAACGACGTCGTTTGTTAAATCTGAAGTAGTTAATTGTACAGTAGAGTGCAGGTGTATTAATTATACACTCCTTATTGCGAAAACAACGTTCCTTCTATTATTCAACTCGTCTTTGTTGTTTTGTTTGGCATGCCCAAGTTACTTAAGCCACCCAGTCACTGGCCGAGCTATAATTGCTAAATTGGCAGTCCCTTGCGCTGCGAAACATACAGGGTATCCCAAAAGTTCCAGAACACCCTAATAACTTTTGTACGGGTCAACTAATGAAAACGTCTTTTGGGGAATGTCAGTTGGTGTAATGGAGCTATCTAATGGCATGGGGCAGGGGTCTCCAAACTACGGCCCGGGGGCCAGATGCGGCCCGGGAATCACATTTATCCGGCCCATGCTTTATTTTCAATAAATGCCATTTTTCAGTTGTTTATTCCTTACAAGGTGTATTTTCCTTTTTCCTCTGTTAAGCGAAGGTTACTTTTTCTAAACTCGGAAGATCTGCAATCTGCATGCACTACTTACCATTGGAGCGCCTACTTTTAAAACCTCAACGTCGATAATTTGCCAAGAGAGAAGTTAAGCCCAAAGTTTCCAAAGTGAGGATCAACTGTAACTTTGGGGAGGGGGTGGAAAAAACACTGTGATCCTAATTTACAAAAACACAACATAACGAGTATTTGGTAATGAGGCGAGGTCATTCCTCACTTTGGGGGAGGGAGGAGAGGGAATGGATGGCCACCACAGAAACCCATTATAGGACCAGGTGAGAACAAATTCGGCCCGCGAAAGATACGCTGCTGTGCTATATGGCCCTCAGTTCGAAAAGTTTGGGGACCCCTGGCATGGGGCAACATCAGCTCTTCCCCCTCCCCCCCTCTCGGGAGGCCCCAGGGAGGTAACGTTTTACTATCAAATGTAAACCCCCGTCGAGTGGAAGCTCATATTAAAGACCTCTGCAAGAGAAGAAAGATGGCGAAAGGCTAAAGGCCCACCATGATACGTTGAGTTTAACCAAAATTACAGGAGATGGGAGTTTCAAAATGGCCACCATACTCCTACTCCACCCTGTTTCCTGGGAAGTTATAGAAACCGTAACGAGCTACCGAAATGCGTCTCTGATGCCCCTATTAACAGGCACCTTGGATGTGTGTGCCCCCCCCCCCAAGAAAAACCCCGTAAAGAAGCAGTTGTTTGTGTTTATTACCTTCGGTAGAGCATGATATAAGATGTTTCCTTCATCTATAACCCTTTTTGATGTGGTTGTTGCTATCGTTAGGTTCTTTGCGGGTTTTTTCATTCGGGGGAGGAGGGGAGGGGGAACTACCTCTGCGGGGTCTTTTTCGGGAGGGGAGCACACATCGAAGGTGTCTGTTGATATAAGGTATCAGGATCGCAGTTTGGTTGGTTACGGTTTCTACGACTTCCCCGGCATCAGGGTGGAGTAGGAGTAAGGTGGCCATTTTGGAAATTCGATCTCCTGTAATTTTGGTTAAACTCAGCGTATCATAGCGGACCTTTCGCCAACTTTCTTCTCTTGCAGAGGCCTTTAACACGAGCTACAACTCGAGGGGGGGGGTTATATTTGAAAGTAAAACGTTACCTCCCTGTCCCCCCCCCCTTGCTATGGAGGTGGGGAGCTGATGTTGCCTTATGCCATTAGATAGCTCCCTTCGACCAACTTACATTCTCCAAAGGACGTTTTCCTTAGGGTCTTTTGGGACTTTCGGGACACCCTGTATATTGAGATTGGAAATCGGAAAAAAAAATATTCCACCTACTAAAAATTACAGTAATTACCAACAAACCACCTCGCTCTCTTCTCTTCCCCCTTTTGAAAAAGAAAAAGCGCACATTTTTAGAATTAGGAAACGAGCTCTCAAAGAGTTACAGCTTTGAGATTCCCCCGTGTCTCTCTACAAAAGCTCCTAGTATTATTTGTAGTTGTTTTCATCAGTAACACTACTGTAGTACAGAGAAGCCAACCAAGCAAGCGCGTTGTAGTAGTTGCTCGCAATGCAAGCGAGGTTGTACTGCAGGGAAGCAAAGTAATCGGCGGCATCTCATTTCTTGAGAATGAGATGACAGTATTTCCCACTTTAAGTGCCAGATGAACTGCTCCAAAGACAACCTATATAGGCTTCTTACATTCCAACTAAAGGCAAATTGGAAACGATTCATCGGTGAAAACCACACCATTATTTTCAACGATTTCTGTCTTTTTATCTGCCACTTTCAAAATAGCATCGGCGCTCATTGTAAAGCAGATGTTTGGCGATTGTTGTTTGATTTCAATAAGCTCCTTTGTCGAACAAGGAAAGTACAATTTTTCCATTACCCAACAACGAGGTATTAGATTATCAGGAATTGTATCAATGTCATTTTCTCGATATTAATGTTGAAACATGACGCTGATTAATTAAGAGCACATTTGGCAATTGTTGCAGCGTTCCGAAATGCTCCTTTTGAAAGAGAAGTAAGTCGCTTGTCCGTCACTCAACCGTAAGGTATTCGTTGAAGTTTCACTTACCTTTTGTTGCTACAATGACGGATGACAAAGTTGCAATGCGTAGGCCAAAGATAGAACTAAAAGAAAATGCTCATGGCACCATAGGAGTAGGTAGGGTTCGGTTGGGTATCTATCTACTCCTATGATGGAACTAAATAAAACATTTGTTTTGGGGTGGGGAAGGAGTACGGATACGCAATAGCTATCCAAGATTACTGCCATATCGTGTCAATTGGGTAATAAGTCTGCCCTCCTGTCCGGGAATTTAAAATTTTTGCAGGAGTTACAGATGTATGATAAGATCTGGATTTGGGGTTTGTTTAACATCTCTGTAATGTGTGATGTAGTGGCAGCCCGAACCAGGTTGGCGCTAATGACATAGCTGTCGATGCTCCATTAAGCCTCAATCCCTCCCCCCCCCCCTTACGGTTATTCAGTCACGGATTGTGATTGTGGTGGCTAAGCGGTGGCAGAGCTCAACCTAGTTGCCTGAAGAAGCTAATTTGGTAGACGACTGAAAAGGGAATCCTGGCAAAGACCCTGCAAGTCTATGGCGACCAGGGTAGCCTGAGAGACAACCATGCTTCTTTACCGGCTGTGTGGTATATTCTGGCCCACTGCGGTCATTATCTCGATCCCTACGATGATCGCAGGTTTCTCGGTTCGCACCCCAGGTCTTCCTATTCCTTTCAAAAACGTCTATTAAGGCTCTGAATTGAGCCAGTTCATCGAGAGTTGTTTTGCTTTTAATGGCGTAAGGCTCCAAGAAATTTATTTTAAAACAAGGATGGGAGCTATGAGTGCTGATAATCGCTGAAACGTCTGATGATACCTGTTGAATATCAGCAGTGATTGCTGTGATTTTAATTGCTCATTTTCGTGACAAAAGTACCACGTTCGTATAATATTTTACGATTATTAAAAGAAGTAAAACTACAAGTAAAACAACCCGAGGATACAGGCTTCATAAAAAAAAAACACAAACCAAACAATCACGATTTATAACCTATGTGCTTTATCTAGACACACGCTGGTGTGTCGCGCCAAGTTAGGCAACAACATCACAACAAACATCACATCAATTCAGTTGTCGAGGTTGTAAACCACTGTAGCGCGACGCCATAGCGTCAGTGTCTTATATCTTGAAGCATAGTTGGGCACATTTCAGGTACTTGGGGGAAAATAATAATGCGGTACAAAAGCTTAAATTGTGTTGAAATCGAGAGCAATGACCCACCTGACAAAAATTAACTCGTGTAGGAATGCCAGCTAAGCTGCTTTCAATGCAAAATCTGGCCCTCAATAACGTTGAAAATGTGTTATTAGTCCGCTCATCCCCATGTTAAATCCCATAGGGTGATTATTCATCGATAACGGGAAAGCTTCCAGCTATGAAATTGGTTGAATGGGTGCAGTACAATTCGAACTACGTACCTTTTATGGTTTGAAGCCTAGGGGCGTAACGGGGATGGCGTGGGAGGGCGCGTAAGTACGAAAATATTGTTATAACCATTGTTAGTATTGTCGGCATCGTCTCTCATTGGATGGCCAAAGTTCGGACAATGACAACGTGTATACTGACGTGAGTGCCTAGACACACACTAGTGTATAACGACAAATCTAAACAACGTCGCCAAAGAAATTGTATTCACGTCCAATTCACAAAAAAATAAACCAACTGTAAAAACACAGCAAAATAAACAAAACCCAAAGCTGATAAAGAGGCAACAAAGTTGAGAGTGGTTCGGCCCTTCAAAGGAGTGATATCAACACACCAAACCATTCGCCAACTTAATCGCACCGAATACTACTTCGGACGTTAAATGAAAACTTGAACATTGCTACCGAAAGTAGCAATGTTCTAGTTTTCATTTAACCTTCGAACTATTAAGCGGTGCGATTAACTTGGCGGTTGTTTTGGTGTGTTGATATCACTCCTTTGAAGAGCCGAACCATTCGGACCTTGGCGGCCCATTTTACCAGTTTTGGTTTTTTATATGATTGGTTTATCTGTAAAATATTCCCTTTGCTGGTCCGAAAACTTTATGTAGCGCACCGAATATGAAGTGAATGAAGGGGAGTGAACTCTTGGTGTCTACCTGGCATGTATAGTGACGCGCTGTGTGAACCAGAGCACAATAGCTTTTCATTATGTGCGTCTGTCTGTGTGCACTATAACTTTTGAAACCATTGCCCGAGTCATTTAAAATTGTTCACACGCATTTTATTCTCTTTTTGTGGGTTCAAGTTCGTAAATGGATAAAAGTGGGTTTAGGGGATTTTTTCAAAATATGAAAATTATTCAGAATGACTAATAAGACAATACGCTTAGTCATTATTAAGGAAAATTAATCAGAAGTTAATCAGACTTGAAACATAAAACAACACCTGAAAGCACGCTCGCCTAGCTTTAAATTAACGGTTAATAAAAACCAGTGGCGTGAACAGGAGGAAGGGGGGTGGGGTTTTTGCTAGCGCCTAAAACGGTCCAAAAAAGGCCCAAAATCGGAGGGGGAAGACTCAGAAAGAGACAGAAAAGGGTTTAAACACATCTTTAAAAAAAAAGTCGTCATATGAAAAAAAAACTTACAGTGCCCTCTCACTAAAGTTGGCCCTGTCTCGTCGGGGATATGTACACGCTACTGTTAAAAACCATTGATGGAAAAATTCAATCCATACACCAAACGTATAAGTAAGTCTTCACGGTTTTATTTTAATGAGGGCTCATTTATTGGTATCGGTAAATAAGATACTCTTAAGTTTCCCTCTTTCTTCTCATCGTAAATTCTTTTCCCTTCTCTCTCTCTTTCGTTGGTGTGACGTAACCAAAATATCGAGGCTGCCGAAACGCCGAATGATTGTCTGACATAATGATTCCCATGCCGACGTTTTAAAGAGGTTAAAAAAAATTAGTGATTTAAGAACAGAGCAACTCTCATCGTCATCCCGATCAGTCCGAGTTGCGTAAGAAACAAAAACAAGCTCACATTTTGTTTCATTGTCCTATTGCCAAGAACAACACAGCTTCGTGCCAATGTACAGCTAGCTAGCTCTTCATCCAAAACGCCGCCCCTTCCCGCGCTCTCGTAATTGATTCCGGTTCGGGAAATTAATTCCTCCCGGAGGAGCAAACACGAGCGTTATTGAATTCGTCTCGCCCACGCACCGATGCCCCATCACCTGGCAGTGTCACGTGACGAAGGTGGAAGAAGAAGAGAGAGAAAGAGAAAATGAACGGTACATCTGGTTGAAAGTGTGGCGAGAGGCCCATACATGAAGACAAATGAAGAGCACGTGACACGAATGAAGAATAGGCGGGGAATGAAACAGAAAAAGAAAACAAGACCGGGAACGGCATTGATTAGTTGGGGGGGGGGGGGCCGGCGGTTTTTCTTATGGTCCTCGGGCAAAGGCAATACTGTTACATACGGCCGCCGTGAAACGGGGGGGAAATAGTCGATTGGAAGAGATGGGATGTCATGTCTGTTTTATCTTGTTAGTATCGGTAGAATCGATGGGTCTTTTTTTCTTCTTATTTTTTTTTTTATCCAACTGACTAAATCCGTATTCGCTGTGTCAGGGCCGTCCATTTCTATCCGTCGGCTGCTTTTCTGTCGCTTGAAGTGCGCCGCTTTACGTGTCTGGACCATAATATGTTAACCCCGTTCACGACGAGCTTTGTGATTGAAAGGTCGCAGACACCTAAACAACAAACAGCTAAGGCCAGTGCCGCAGCTAGATTTTTCCTAGGAAGGGTGCAAGGACGTAATTTCGGGCCCGTACCTAACAAATAAACAATTCTGGGGACGAAGTGACCTCCAAACAAGGAGTTCATTTCGCTCCTTTTGGGCCACTGGCTAGTGAATTTCGGACCCCCTACTTCCTGGGCCCGCGTGTCTTGCACCCTTTGCACCACTCCTAATTGCGACGCTGGTTAAGGACCTCGGAAATTTTGGAGGAAAGAAGGGGCCCGCATTTTCATTCCCGTGGAGGCTCAACCCCTGCAAAATCCGATCCTGATTAATGGGATAACGAGAATGCATGCTGAACAACACTCAGCTATCCATTTTACTTAAAAAACAATTTAAGAATAAAAATTCACTTCATCATCTTCAGTTTTTATAGGGGGCGACTCAGACAACAGGGACGACAGCGCAGTGGACCACAGTTCGTTGGTTTAAATCCCCGGTCATGCCAACCCGATGAAGCATATGTCCGTAAAAAAGGCTTAGTGAATCTTAATTAATTTTAGTGCGTGATTTTCGACGTTGTGCTATTGTGTTTCCTTTACTGCTATATGATTTACAGCTATCTGTGTTCAATGATGCTATAGCAAAATTAACTTGCAAAAGGAATTAGTTTTACAAATATCAAGTGTGAAGAACTGTTATATACTACACACTTGATGTTTGTAAAACTAATTCCTTTTGCAAGTTAATTTTGCTATAGCATCAACAGGGGTGGCGCCACAGGGGAGGAAGCCTTGCCCCCCCCCCCCCCCCTGTCGGGGAATGACCAAGATTGTCGTCGGGGAACAGCCGCAAGATGGAGTCTGTATGACGACATAAAATTCGTAAAAATTTGGGGGAAAAAAGTTCAAAATAGAGTTTGCCGTTTTGTTAGTCTTACTGTTGCTACCTCATCACCGCCATAATTTAAGAGCTGTCTTAGTTAATTCAGAAACATCAACTAAATATGTACAAACTTCATCTTAAGGATTCAAAATTTTTCGTTGTTCGAATTCGTGACACTAATGAACTGAGCGAAAATCGTGTACAGTAAGTGGCTAAACTGTAAAATGATTTGCTGCGTTAGACCATCAAGTTCGTCAACGCCATGATTTAACAGGCATCTTAGTTATGAGACAGATTTGGGATGCCAAAGCCGTACCATCTATCTCTAAAGGAGAAGGCCCGATTTTAAAATCCCAACGCACAACGCGCGCGAAATTTGTGAAGGGGGCACACGGGCCCCAAACAAACGGAGCCCACTGGTCAGAGTCCCGCCTTCCCAACCAAGAGGACGCCAACTCAAATTCAGCATCATACAGTCAAACCAATACAGGACTTTAAAGGAGAAGGCCCGATTTTAAAAGCCCAACGCACAACGCGCGCGAAATTTGTGAGGGGGGCACACGGGCCCCAAACAAACGGAGCAATAGCAGCCCACTGGTCAGACTCCCGCCCTCCCAACCAAGAGAACGCCAACTCAAATTAGCATCATAGAGTCAAACCAATACAGGACTTAAATAAAAAAATTCACTGGCCATGTACCTTTGAGGGCAAACTGTGTGTTCTTGCTTTGGTTATAGCCGAAATGTTGGCTAAATTTTTACAAAACAAAACCTGTTAAGCTTTCCTTCCAAGTTTTCGTCAGTTGAAGTTTGATATCAATTTACTTCATAAAAACCGAGCAAAGAATCAAAATTGAAATTTAATTTGGCGGCTCTTTTCCTCTTAAAAACTAAGTCTCAGTTAATTCAGAAACGTCAGCTACATTTTCCACCATTTGAAAAGTAAGCAGCAATACTTCTCAAACCTAAATTATTCAGTGAGTTAACATTAGTTTAGTAAAATTTAAAAAATAAATTTAAATTCATCAGTTAATTTAATTTGTAAATAAAATGTATAAAAAAAAACCAGAATTTTGGTCACAATTACGTTTTTACGACCTCTTATGCTAAAGAATATTTACGAAAAACAACCGAAATTTGCTTAACGTTGTGGTGCAAACGTGTCTCGGAAAGCCCACAATAGGTCCTCAAATAGCGTAAAATGCTTCAGCTTCCGGGGCTCTGCCCCGGACCCCGCTGGGGAAGCTTACAGTACTCCCCTAGACCCCCTAGCTGGTTTCGCTTGGCCCCTACTGAAGTACAACAAATTTTAACACAAAAATGTTCATTTTATTTGCCCCCTCCCCCGTCGGGGAATCATTGTTCCCCCCTCCCCATCTGGAGTTGGCTTGCGCCACTACTGAGCATCAATGAATACAGACAGCTGTGAATCATATAGCAGTAAAGGAAACACAGTAGCACAACCTCGCAAATCACGCACTAAAAATAGTTAAGATTCACTAAGCCTTTTTTAATAATAATAATACTAATAAATTCATTCATACAGCAAAGAAACTGTATCGGGCAGAGAAGGAAGCTCATCCTCCACTTATACCAGTCCGAAATTAAAGGAGCAGCTAACATGAATAAAAAGAAACAATAAAAACCTGGAAAAAGGAATAAAAATGCAGGTTTTTATAGACTTAAACTTCATCGAGTTGGCATGACCGGGGATTGAAACTAACGAACTGTGGTCCACTGCGCTGTCGTCCCTGTTGTCATCCCTACAAGAAGTGAAAGATGATGATGAAGCGGATTTTTGTTTTTTTTTAATGGATTTCTAAACAAAATGGATAGCTGAGTGTTGTTCAGCTTGCATTCTCATTATCTCATTAATCAAGGTCGAGTTTTGCAGGGGTTGAGCCTCCACGGGAATGAAAACGCGGTCCTTTTTTTCTCCAAAGTTTCCGAGGACCTTAATTTTTCTTGCTATCGCCCTCCCCCCTCCTTTCTACCCCCACCTGAGTTGTCTGCATTTTGTGTCAGTTGTGTGCATTTTCGCGCTATTTTTTTTGCGCTGCAGGTAGTGGCCCCACGCTACATGAATGGCCCTTCTGTGGTTTTGGTCTCCGAATTCCCGGGCGGGCCAATCCGACACTCTCATTAATGTATCAAACCATTTTCACTTTTTTTATTTTTAGGGAGAAGGGGGGGGGGAGGGCAAAAGGAAATTGGTTGCGCAACTGTCCATCAGTAAATCCAGCACTAGAAGTGCTGTCCCGCTATTAAGGAAAATTGGAAAATAAGCCATCAGCGAAAATTATACACTAGAAAATAACGTAGTTCAATAAGCCACCTTTATGTACTTACGTTTCGTCGGAGTGGCATGACCCGGATTCGGGCCGGCAACCCAGTTCGTCCCCACCTTACTTGCATAGCCTTAACCACTATGGCCACATCCTCCACTGGCATAAAGATAACTCACTGAACCCGTTATTAAGGTCACAACCGTGACCAGGACTCCATTTATGCCAGTGGAGGGTGTGGCCGTAGTGGTTAAGGCGCTATGCAAGTGATCTGGGGACGAACTGGGTTGCCGGTTGGAATCCGGGTCATGCCACTCCAACGAAACGTAAGTGCATAAAGGTGGCTTACTGAACTACATTATTTATAGTGTATAATTTTTGCATTACTTTTTATTTTCTTTGTTTTATGCTTTCGTTAATTGAAGTAGCCTCATATTTGCCTTCGTGGAAATGAAGGGTTTAATTGCTCGAGTAATCAGTTTCGTTTGAAAGTGATAAAGCCCTTTTATGAGGATCATGTTTGCGAAGGGGGAACTTGATAATTCGTTCAAAGAATATTTTCGACGCTGCGTTATCATTCGGAGCGAGGAGTTTTAAAATAGTAACGTACAAGCGTATCATGTTCTGCCGACGACAGAAAAAAATCACACGAAAATCAGCGTAAGGCCAATTTCTAGAATGCCGCTGCATTGCAAGATAACGTAACTTGTGGTAAATAACATCCCTCCCCCCCCCCACCCCTCACCTCCAATTTACCATTAAGTCAAGGTGTGTGGCAGAGAAATTTAAAGCAGCACGTCTTAGTATTTTGGTTGATTTCGTAAGCCGCCAGACGAATCATTCGACTCAAAAGTCTGTTGCCTTAAACTGTAACATGCTATTTACATATAGCAGGGTGCAACATGAGTAAACGCTCGTGGTGCACCTTGCAGTTACATTAAATACAATTGGACATCAAGGATATTGATCTTATGAATGTTCAGACTTCTCAAATGTAAAATGCTTTGGCGTTCAGTTAACTTCCGCCCAACAACGGAAGTTGGCCGACCGCCAACAGCCGGGTAGCAAGCCAGCTCCAATGTTCAACCAGTTGGAACCGGTCTGCACCTGCTAGCTCGTCACGTGACGTACTATGCCTCAGGCCACTTCTATTGCTCAGCCCCCTCCATATACAACACGAGGGCTGGACAACCAAAGGGCTAGTTGGTGAAGGGTAGGCAACTCGAAAAGTTTTCTCCCTGGACTCTGCCAAGGATTAGACCAAGGTCCAACTTGACTTGTGTTTAATGCCTAATATGTGTTCTCAGTGCAAAGACCCCTAGCTTTGCAGTAAGGAGTAAATTGGCTTTGAGATTTCTTTTGAATTCAATCGTCTATTCCCCGAGTCGTCTCAACAAGACCTCCCGGTGAAACACCTGTTATTGGGACCTCAGGACTGGAACGTTTTGCGTAGCTTTCGAAGGTAAGGGACAACTTCTCCCAATCTACCATCGGTGCATTAAACGATTTGTCTCATTCATTTTCTACCTTTATTGATGTTTCAAGTCCTTAGCGAGGTTCCTCCCAATGCACGGGATCGTCAAAGCAGGAATTCGGCTCAAAACTTAATGCCGTGCATTAGGAGAAATCCTAGTTAAGAACTGAAGGACCCTCGTTAAGGACAAAGTCAAAATATTATAAGATATCTCCAGGAGCGGTTTGAAGGAGGCTTATCCATGACATTGCTACATCATGCCCCATCGTTCGTCATAGTCGCGACCCCGTGTGGCCAATTGTTGAACGAATGACCGTTGTTACTTTTCCGGAAAACATACCTTAAAATTACTAGGTTTGTAGAATTTTTACCTACTAAACAATTCGGGAAAAGGCCACTTTTGCTGCCGTTCGTTTCTAACACGTGTTAATCTGCAAACAGTAGTGTCGAAACGACGTGGAATTGAGAAAAAAGGCTCGCTTCTCAAGCAAAGGCCGACTGGAGTAGCAGTTGCGCGCCAGTTATTAGGCGTGCTTTGCTCGCTACGCTCGGTTTCAGGCAACTCGTTCAAAGCTCGCTTTTTGTCGCTGGACTGGGTATTTTTCTTGCATTCGTAGCATTCTTCTCTCAGCCGTTGGGTCGCCAAGGTGTTAGCAGTGCCCCGTAAAAATCTAATTTAAAAATCAGAGCACTGCTGCAGTACACTAAAATGTTACGTGAGGTTCTATACGAGGATTAGTTTGGTTCAGATATGATAAGAGGCTCAAAATTTACAATGTCTTTCATTGATTTATGCGTTTAAAATTACCGTAAGTCGCCAATTAAACGCCCATTAGCTGTTAAAATTAATTCGATTTAAAAAAGGGGGGGGGCGCAATTAAGTTATAATTCATTTTTTTAATCACCACTTCTGTCCAGGGAGGGTGTGTGTTTAGGCCTAACTGCATTGCGAAAACTCAGCTTATATGCGATCATTTTCGGTCTAGCATTACCGTAATGCCTTTATTCTCATTTGTTCAGGAATTTAAGTTTGTTAGTTTGTTTTGTATGAAGCCGTAAGTTAATTTTAGTGCAGAACAACCACGATTTAAGGGGATAACACGTTGATTTCCTTGAATGTATGAAGCTTTTAGTCAATTTCTAGCAGAAAAATTACGATATAAAATGGTTTTTAAGGTCAGAAACCGTGAAATAACTTACTTACATCATCACTGGCGAAGGGGGGGAAGGGCTGTAATTAGGTAGTTTCATGTTTTCTGACATTAAAGCATTTCAGGGGGATGGACCCTAGTTTCCAGGGCTGTTAATTATAGGCGATTTAGGGTAATTCATCCAATTAAGGCATGCGTCTAGTAAGAAAATTAAAATTTAAATTTAAATTACCGGTCCACTTGGTAACGTGACCTATACCATGCGCAATGGCTGTTTGCCGTGACGTCACCATGAGTTAGCCAATGACGAACGAGAACAACGGCTGTTTGGCCATCTGATTGGACTAGCCCAGTCACGTGATGTGCACGTCACAGCAAACAGCCATGGCGCGTGGTATACGTGATACACATTTTCTTTAAGTCTTGAATTTCATTCTGGGTTCTCCTCTTTTTTTTTTATTTGCTTGCTTGGTGCCCTAGAGCAAGACGATTTTTTTTCTTTCGCCTCTTTTTTCCCTCCTTTTTTCTTCGTTTCTTCTCCAATACTGGCCGAGAGTGGAGTCAGTCGTTGCAGCTGATAATCCGAGTCCATTGAGGCCCGCGGGACAGACGCAGATAACTCTCTCCACCCCCCAACCCCTCTCTCTCTCTCTTTTCTATCTCTGGCCGGCAGCCGCGCTCAGCTTCTTCCCTCGTCGAGCGTTTACCTGGACATCCGCTAGATGGCGACGCCGATAAGACCCCCTTCGCCCACCCCTTCTTCTTCTTATCTGCAACGAGTCTCGGCATCATGTCGACGCTCGATTTCCTTTTGCTTTGGGCCAGGGCGGCCTGGCTTTGGAATCCCTTGAAGACAGAAAGGCTAGGTTTCCGGGCCACCTAATCGATGGGAAAGGTCGGGCCTGTTGGAGCGTAAGACCCTCGTGCCACTGCGATACACTTTGGCCCCGCAGTGCATGTCGGTAGGAAGTCACACAAGAAAAAGGTCCTGACCCTGAATGTATTTTGGAGCCCTACCAGCGACGGAGAGGAGATGTGTGTGTGTGTGGTGTGGGGGGAAGAAGTATTGCGGTTTATTGTTATCGAGAGAAACAACCATTTGTTTTTAGCGTGATTTCGTTAGAATAAGGGCTTAAAAGGCTGGTTCTCCCCGCCCCGCTCCCGCCTCACACACGCGTACAGAGACCCCGACTGTTTTTGTCCGGCACGTCCGCCATTCGAACGGTCGAATGTGGACTGCTGGCACAACACAACTTGAGCTGCGTGTCCGTCTTTGTTTGCAATTATCCTTCATCTAACGGATGCGTCGAAGGATTGTCCTTTGATAAACAAAAAAACTTACGCTTGTTACCACTTTTGTTTTAATTATTTGTAGTAGAGTTTGCAGGCCAAACTTGTCAGCATAAAAAGAAAAATTCAAACAGGCTAGGCCCTATCGGTCACGTCGCAGCCAAGTTAGCATATTGCTTCCTTTTGAGGGGGAATTCCCTCCTGACTGCCATTATTTTCACTGGTCACACTTACGGTCCATCCTTTTCTTGTTGAATGTCATCATCTTGATGGTGTTCGTCCGCCGTTTCCATTTTCCACGAGACTTAGCGCGTCAATTGGACGATAAGTATCTCCTCCTGTCCAAGGTTTTTAAATTTTGGCGGGAGGTACAGACCTTTGATAAGATCTAGATTTGGGGGTTTGTTTAACATCTCTGTCTGTGGCACAGAACCTGGCACTGTAGCTGAGGTTGGCGCTAATGACCTAGCTGTCAACGCGCCATTAAGCCTCAATGCTCCTCCGCCATCGAACTTTACGGTGAACGTCATCAGACTACAAAGGTAGACAAAATGCTATGAATACTGTATTTTTATTTTTATGCTGACAAGGTTGAACTGTAAAAGCTACAAACAATTAAAAAAAAAATGGGTGTGACAAGCACAATTATTGTCATTGAAGTCTCCTAACCACCATACGTCCTTCATGATGTTTTCTTATTATCCTTCAGCCGTCAAAAGGAAAAGCATCCTGGCTGTATCCCTATTGGAGCTTGAGCCAAAAAAACGTGGCCGTAGCACACACGACCGACTGCTCTGAGCAGAACAATTCTCAGAATAATTGTACATACCATAAATGCTCTAGCAGCAGCTGGGTGTCCACTTGTGGTCGGTCTCCAATTGTGACCGGGTCATTTTCCCTACACGAATATGTAGAAGCCGGGTCTCTCATTATGGCCGGGCAGAGACAGTAAAAGAGCGTGTCCTTCACTTAAAACAGGCATCCAAATAAACCATAAGCAACGTTTTCCAAGCTCACGATGTAACTTCACTGAATTGCTGCACTGTGCCGTTACTTTATTGGCCGAGCGGAGTGATACTTGTATTTTTCCAAACTCGCTATTGGATAATTATCCAAACTCGACGGAACGTTTGTGAGCTTGTTTTTTTTTTTATCAGTTTAAACACGATAACGTCCGCCAATTTTTTTTCTGATTTGTTTGAAATTTCATGACAAGGGATCTTTTGGTGCAGCAAATTCACGAGTTTGAAGATTAAATTTCTACCTCAAATATTTTAAGGATGGGGTCCAAAATTCGACGTAAAGAACTAGAAATCGTATGAGTGAAGCAGTGTGGGGCTCTGGGAACAAATCATGTAGGTTTCTGCACTGTGAATGTCGTAATTGAAGTAACAAGTATAATGCTTTATAACATCTCAAGTCTCGCCCGAATTATTGTGATCTTCATAATTCTGCTAAATGTCCACTTAATATTGGTTTCACATGTTCTAATCGTATACTTTCCTTTTTCAACGAAGCGTAAGTTATCGAAAATTATGTAATGGCTGCTCACCAATATTGTGGCCGGGTCAGAGTCGTGTGACTTTTAACTAAACGCATGGGCTTAAAGAGCTTTTACGGAAACGGTAAACAGTCAGATAGGATAAGTAACTCAGCTGTGTCAGTATGGCTAACCGATAGGGCTTCAGCGTTTGTCTCAGTGATTGTGGGTTCAATTTTCTGCTCAGGCAGCCTGTTATCTAAGTCCAAAAAGCAGAGGAAATAGGTCATCATTTGTATTTATATACAGTATGTTTCACAAGTCCTGAACCAGGTAAGCCTATATATTATGGTATAGGCCTATACAATGTATAGGCTTATACTACACCCAGTGGAAAATCCTGGGTTTACTGCTAGTGAACGCCTATTGTGGAAGACATATGCTACTCCCATAGGTGCATATTTTGCTCATAGTTTGCTGATTTGTACACCTTAGGCATACATCATATAGGCCTACACTGTATAGGCCTATATGCCATATAGGCCCACCTGGTTCAGGACTTTCGAGACATACTGTATAAAGAGAGACGCTATGACTTAACAGAACAGTGATTACACCCAGACATTCATTATAAAACTTCCTAACTAACACCACAAAATAATTACAATGATAAAGGCTAAGAAACTAAAGTTAGACTTGTTCGAAGACCTTCTAGGAAGTCAAAATGAAATTTAAATCATGAGCTCATAAAGAGTTCCTTACTTTATGTACTCTTAATTTAATATATATTTACTTCCTAGAAGGTCTTCCTAAAAGCCTAATTTTTTTAGTTTCTTAGTTTTTGTCATTGTTATTATTTTGCGGTGTAAGTTAGGAAGTTTTGTAATGAACGGCCGAGTGTAATCTCTGTTTTGATGAATCCCTTTACTGTGAACTTCCGTAGGAACTCTCTACGGACTCGTGGTTAAATCTATCCATCTTCCAGTGTTAAGAAAAACAGAATCATCGTGATTCCTTCCTAATTGTGTAAGAAAACAATCTTACGGAGAACTTGTTTAGCTAATGATAACAGAAATCACAAAGTAAAAGGTTAAGCGAATCCCAGTCATCATCAAAGATTTGCCTTTTAGAAAATACAAGATACATATGTGGGGTGAAAAATTAAAAAGGGCGTGGGTTCGAGTTTCAATTCGGGCAGATGTCATTTCTTTTTATTTCTTTCTTTTTTTCTTGTTTTACTGTACTTGTCGAGGTCATTTCCTTGTCTTGTTTAGTAGGACTGCAATAAGCTTGTATGTGTTGCTGTGAAAGTTCTAGTCAGTCGCATTTATTTAGAAGCCATAACACGACATTCGTGAAAATCTTTTTTCCGTAGTAAGTCTTTCGTGTGGCGAGAAACCTTCGACAAAGCTGACAAAGCATCACAGCTTTCTAAGTAATGCAGTACAACCAGAATCATTGTGTTCGGAAAAGGGGTATCAACTTAATCAGAGTCATGTTTGCGCCGAGTTGCTGTGCGCCCAGACTTACTTGCACAGTGACCAGATTCCTGATTAGTTTCAACGACTTAGTCGGGGGCCAAGGGGCTATTTTTTCCCCTCCAAACGCTCATTCTCTAAATCCTAGACAAAAACCCGACGACTGAACTGGGCGTAAGCTTGCGTGGATGTGTGTGAGACGAAAGTCCCAATTGCGTGCCCTGGTGCTTGCAGACAACCACTGAAGAGAAGTTGCTTGAACGGCGAACCGGCAAAGAAAATAATCGGACGCAAGAACGATCACTGTTCAAGATTAAAGCCATCTATTATCCAGTAAAATCAGATTTCGACAGCGCCATCACTCCGGTCCAACTTTTCTTACAGCGCTACACGGAAGGGCCTTGATTTTGGCTGGTGTTAGTTAGCATCCCTTAAATCCCGACTATTTTCTAAGTCCAGATGACACACTTTGATTTTAAATCGTAACTGATTACGTTTTAAGTGCATACAGGCATGACAGCTTCCTCTAAGACCGCTAAAAATTAATCAAGTGGTTCTCGGGAGTGGTACTAAAAAAATTGATACGAGCGGGCTGTGTTTTTTGTTTACGTTTTATTCGTGATTTTTCACGTGTGGGCGATGGCTTTTTTTTTTTTTACCAAACAAAACAAAATCAGCAGCTTATATTTTGTTGCGGAGCACAATATCTATGTTTTAAAGCCAGGATTAGCGTGAAAGGTTGTTCATTTGATGTAAATTATTGTATAGATCCAAGTTTTTAATTTTGACATGCGTCTGAACGACCTTCAGCTTCGTTTCTAGGCGATCATGTGAATGGAGGTGTGGTCATCGGCTCCAAAAAATGTTTGGTTAAAGTGCAGGGGCGTGATCGGAATATTTTTTTCAGACAACGTCATAAAAAAAAACGTTTCACGCGCTAAGAAAAAACCCATGTGTGGTCTCCTGAGAACCACGTAGTTAATTTTTGGCGGCATAACCAAAATCGCGTGAATTTATCTTTTGTACCAAAAAAAAAGCTAAAAATCATTATAAAATGGTAGGGTTAAAAATGTTTGTTTGTGGATGTCTTGAAGTAAAATAAAAGAGAAGTTTCAGCCATTAAGACACCTTCAAGTTTAATGTAGCCAAGTTTTGCTTATAAACATCATCAGGGCAAAAATGATGCCTTATTAGGCGAAAGAGCTTGGCTGCATTAAATTTGAAGGTGGCTTAATGGCTAAAATTTCTCTTTTAAAATGGTGGGGTTGTACAGTGCATTGCTTTTTCTTTTTGCTGAAATGGTTTTGAAACTCTGACTTAACAGTCTTAATATTTTAGCATCACCGAATAACTCCTGTACAAACGGTTGGAATAGTGTACTTACTAGGCGTAAAAATCCGCCAAAATTTGGCCAAATTAACAAAAAATATAAAAGCGTCATTGCACCGCCTTAAAAAGAAACGGAAATTGACGATAAACGTTGCCCAATTTAGTTAAACGTGGAAATTCTTGAATTAATGGACATTTCTCATGCTGTGGTGATTTCATCGTCAGAAACGTGAATGGCGTAATTTATTTATTTATTTATTTATTTATTTAAATGTAATTAAATTAAGTAATTTGTATTGTCTGTAGCAGACTAATGACCGTGCTGGTGAAATTTGAACCCTATTATACGTTTACGAAGCAAGAAATATGGTAAAGGAAGGCATAAACTTAGGGATTCGAACAGGGAATCGTAACCGACAGTTTTACATTTGCCCACATAAATGTAGCTACATGCCTACCGTACCATTGGTTCAAGTTCTCCTGGTATATTTGTTTCCTCCTTTAAATTAATAAAACTATGGCAGTATTTTTCTTATAATAATTAAACAAAAACGAGCACTGATTCGCTCATATTAAAATCTCAATGTTATTCAGTTGGTTCTAATCCCCGGAACCAATGCACTGTGACTGGGGTTGGCGGTAATGATCTAGCGGTCGACGCGCCATAAAGCCGCAATCCCCCCCCCCCCCAATCCTCGGATAATAGGAATATCAGGATGTATGCAGCGCCAACTAGTGAACCTTGTCATTCATTCCTCTTCTCGCCGCTAGGGCGGTCGTTTGGTCGGTCTACTCGTTTTCCAGGACGAGATCCCGCGTGACTTGCCCTCCTCTCTTTCTCTCTCTCTCTCTTGGCGCCCATGATGGATTAGATTGTCATGGCAACCACGTGGCCGCGTTTCACCATCTAGCGACCAATTGCACGAGCCACAAAGAGACGGTGCAAGCAACCTCCGCTCTATTTATCGAATTTTAAAATTGGAAGTAAAAACTCCAGGGAAAGAGAGAGAGATTGAACGAAGCACCATAGCCTAACCCAACACACCCACACACACACAAACGCACACCCACACCCTCACGTATACACACACTCGTATAGTGATTCTCCCGACAGCCGGCGCCTGTCTTGGTGCAGAAAAACAGACAAGACGGATCTCACGAACAAATCTGGAGCTTCTTTTCAAACGGGAAATGTAAGAGCTTAGCCCAGACTCCCTCGTCGTCGTCCTCGTTGTCGTCGTCTCCTTTCCTTCCCAGCTCTTTCATCAAAGAAATTAATTCCTATTGATTTTTTTCTTATCACAAAAAGGAGAGAAGGGATTTTGAGCCAATGGCACTCTTCTTCTTCTTCTGCATCAGGCTTAGTAAAGCGAGTAAGTAAGTAACTAAGTAAGTAAGCAGAGTGAGTGTGCAGAAATGGATCGTGTTCTGCATTGGCTCAAAGATAACGGTTGAACAGCCACCCAACCCCTCTAACTTGCTATTGTTGAGAGAAAAGGAAATTAAAGTCCTCGGCGGAAAAAGAAAAAAAGATTAGGAAGTTTTATCCTCATTAGCGCATCTGCTGCCGTGCCATCCTTTCGTTAATTTCTTTTATGGGTGTAGTATGCCAGTGTGAGTAATGGCATTAACTGCTAAGACAAATCACTTTCTAAATATGTGTTGTTTTCTAATTATCAATTTTAGGCACGGTACGAAGTTTTCTAACTGCCAATTTGTTGTTGTTTTATTGTTATTTGTCATTATCACCATGGCATTAGCTCTAAAAGAAGGGGGGGGGGGGGAGATGAGGCTTCCTAAAAGAAGGAATGCATTTTGAAGACCTGAGATAATAGCAGCAGATATACCCTACCAACGCCCACAAATAGTATCCTGAAATTATCGTAATTAATACCATAGAGTTTCTTTAAAACTTAAACAACTATCCCAAGGTTAAGGAACACTTCTTTTCAACCATACACAAAATAACTTCCTTCTTTACTTAAATCCAGAGAACACAAAACAAACTAGTTAAAGCTCCATTTAAACTAGTGAATTATATATAAAAAAAACCGACTTATTTCAAGACCATAAAATATTAAATGTTAAAAATCTTAGGCATCACGTAATAAGTTTAAATTATTATTTTATATCGGAAGACAAGGTAAAAGATGTAAAAAACACATATTTAAAAAGTAAAAGTTAGCAGTTGGAAATACCTTTAGTGAAAAATTGTTATGGAATGAGGAATATGCAATATTATATTCCTTGAACTTTTAATCTGTTACCCTTAAACTGGATTTAAATAAATCAAAGAAGAAGTAAAAAAAAAAACTAGTTATTAAGAAAATGTTCAAAACTGACTAACAATGTGATAATATACGTATTGGAAAAATAATGTTTCAAAGAATCAGTATGTTGGTATTATGCTTGTTATTTTTATGGTTGGAAATATGTGTACCAACATTCGCATTCACATGTAACTAAATGTAATCTATATATATAATTACACAAGTTCCTCAACGCGGCCATCTGCAGCAGCCAGCAGCAGCCATCTGCAGCGCAGCAGCAAGCAGGACATACGATGCCATCTCCGCCATCTACCGACGGAACGGCAAATTATAAGAGTAGCAGCCAAGGCCTGCTGAGATAGTAGCTGCGCCCGGAACGCAATGGCCAGCAGCGCGAACATACGATGCCATCTACCGACCGAACGGCAAATTAAATGAGGGGGGGGGGGGG
>JAHWFP010145553.1:0-10114 GCA_023313725.1 Lithobius niger
CCCTAACAATGGTAAGCCCATTTATTTACCCTTGATGCAAAGAAGACTTCCTCACCTTTTGAATGAATCTAAAAGGGGTCTTTCACCTAAATTAGAAACGGCAGAATAGCAGTTAAAAGTTGAAAATGGCGAAAAATCGAACGATGACTGTGATACCAGCCCCTAAAAAAAAGAGCATAGCCCGGTTCCTAACAAAGATAACTCCATTTATTTACCCTTGATGCAAAGAAGACATTCCCATCTTTCGAATGAATCTAATTGGGGTCTTCCACCTAAATTAGAAACGGCAGAATAGCAGTTGAAAGTTGAAAATGAGCGAAAAATCGAACGGTGACTGTGATACCAGCCCCTAAAAAAAAGAGCGTATATTTTATCAACAAGATAATCCGTTCTTAGTATTCCCTGACCCTGAAAACGTAGCATTTGACACCAAAATTATTATCCTGTCTGTTCTATAGCGAAGATATGGCCGATATATGATTTTTTAGCCATCTTGGCCGCCATCTTGAATATTTAAATTTGCTCAAGGGTGACAAAGTGGCACCCTGCAGCATTTCATTAAGTATGCCTTGAAGAAACACTTTATTATTATGTGAAGGCAAACCAAGCAGTGCTACATAAAAATACAAACAACGTTTCGAAAATTATCAATTTTCGTCTTCAGGTTAGCAATAAAATTAAAGCATGGCAAAAGCCACTAAGTCAACCTATATTAAAAGCACAAAACATACACTTAAAACGGATAAAAACCGCCTATTTCTACCCTCAAAAGAGGCAGAAATGGCAGCCGAAAAGCAACGACCCACCTGCTCCCTTGGATGCCACGTCGCAAAGCAAGGTGTATGCAAATTGGGGTCACGTGTTTCAAAGGTGTGATGCATTCGTTATGTTGGTTTTACAATATGCCTGGCAAAAGAGTCGAGTTTAAGTGATTTAATTACAGAAAATTATTCTTTTAGAAATTTATTATCTGGCACTAAGTGGTTATGTACAGGTGGTGTATGTGTATGGATGACCAACGTTTCTAGATTAATTCTTGCCCTGGTGTATTTCTCACGAAACAAAATTTGGACCTTGTCCAAGTCGGGGGTGTGGCCTGTTGCGTATTTGCCTGGCGACTTGCCTGTTGAAAGGCAGTGTTGCACTAAAGAGTTTGATTCGACTTTTAATTTGAAGTTTGATTTATGGGATGCCATACGTTCCTTAAGTTTTTGAAGGGATTGTCCTACATATGTAGCAGTACAGGTTGGCTCCGTACAGGGAATTCGATAAACAGTATTTTATCCGTTTTAAATGTCTGTTTTATGCTTTTAATATAGGTTGACTTAGTGGCTTTTGCCATGCTTTAATTTTATTGCTAACCTGAAGACGAAAATTGATAATTTTCGAAACGTTGTTTGTATTTTTATGTAGCACTGCTTGGTTTGCCTTCACATAATCTGTTACCGTGCTTTTTACTCTATTGCTCATTGAAGAAACACGACACACCATAAAACAATGGGCGGACCTTACTTTCAGGTTTTTGGCCCTGTTACCAGACTATATAGTAAATGAGGCACCTTGGAATATGTACTTAATATTCAACTGGCTCTACCTGCTTTATTAAGCTGTTTTACAAAAAAAATTGTTCTAATATAAGCAAAGTTGTTCGTTATACTGTTCTCTAAATCATTTGTATGGGATGTTTTCTTGTAGGCTCGACTATGCCGCAGTTACGGTTAATGTAACATCATTTGGGGGCCATTTTCCAAGGTGGCGGCTTTTCCCCGAGGTGGATTCTTCTATACTTCTAGAAAATAATTACCCTGATATACACGAACGTCCCTGCCAAAGATCATTTCTCTGGTATTTAATTCCGGGTTTGCCTTTATTTTGGCCTAATTTGCTTGGCCTTGGAGGTGTAAAGGTCCGTTACATTACTCTAAAGCTTAATAACACTAAGTGTCATTCAATGGAAGCTGAAATTCTTTTTAAAGTTACTACCACATGAGGGAACTGGCGTGGTTTCTCCCTGTTTCGGTACCAGGTATACAGTATACAGAATCCCGACTGGAACTTAGTCTGTACTGCCATTTTTCTATTTACTTCCATCGTATGGCCGAAGATGGTGTTCGACGTCTGTCCAGCCAAGATATTTGTTACAGGGAATTATTATATTGCCCACTTTACATCATGGCTAAAAATAGATCTGACGTCAGCTCTCAGGAATGACCCAATCATGGCGCAATCGGTTGACCTGCGTATAAGCCAATGAATCCGCGTAGACGGGGAGGTTTGCAACCTTCAGCTCCCCCACCTTGCCTCAGTATGCACATCTGAGTGACCGACCAGTCCCACTTTGCTAGCAGGTAATTCAGGAGGACGCGACCCAACCGGAGCCTGGAAACAATCACGGCCGGTTTACAAGGCATGAGATCCAACTCCTGCGGATGTGACATAGCCAGCCTCAAGGGGTAGACTGAAGAATAAAGAAATGCTAACAATGCTAGTAAACCAACAATTATTCACCCGCACTTTGAAGAAACGTGAAGCGTAAGCATTATCCATATTAAGAACTAGTGTACAGCCCGTCTAAATGTATATCTAGACACACGCTAGTGTGTCGCCGCCAAGTAACAGTAGATCATCCCATTGTAGACAACCGAGTGTTAAAAAATTGATTGTTAATGATAAAAAGGCGGCTCACTAGTCACTTCACGACGACATGGAGGCTGACGTAAAACAGCTGTTAGAGGACTTCTGTATGGCAGGATTGATAGGGCCATGCAACGTCAAAACGGGGCTGGTGTCGAGTAAGGCATTTAGAGTCATTATGGAGGAAGCAGGAAGACGGGGCATCTCGCAGGATGATGTAAAATTATACGGCGTAGTGGAAGATGGACGAGAGAATGGACAAGAAGATGGTGGTGACAATGATAACAACTGTAACAATAAATCCACTAACAATGGAAGGAGCTCTATTGTAGCCCGAAGGGCAAAGACGACGGCGGCATACGTAGATGCAGTCTTACAAGATCTCCTCAGAGAAAGGCTGGTGAGCAGTGCTGATATAAATTGTGGGATAGTCTCGAACGAGACTTACGCTGTTGTTCTTCAAGAAACAAGGAGACGTGGGATCGCAGAAGAAGACGTGTGTCGTTTTGGCGTGGTGGCAGAAGAGGGAGCACAGCAGATGCACAGCGGACAGGATGGAGAAAGGAGGGACGGCAACAGAAACAGCAAGGTGGCTGATGATCGCAGAGATGTGCTGCAAACTGTGCAAAAGCTGTTCAGTGCGGCTGTGACTGGCAAAGGAAGTGAGGCCGAGAAAGTAGATGGGGAGGAAGAAGGTAGTGAGGATTTGGAAGCAGCAACTGTGCGACGAAACCGCGCCCGAAATTTGCTGACTTTGCGGAAATCATACGGTGGCAACCTAGTCAATGTGGACATGACCAGGTCGGTTGTTCTGCTGTGCGGCCAGGCTGGCAATCCATACACAATGCTCCAAATTTACCAAGCAATTGAAGGAGTCATTGGTGCGCGGGAGATTCAAAAAATCGGGTCCTTGAGGGCGGGTAATGCCTTCGAAGTATTGACTAGAACAATGGCGGCTAAGCATCTCTTGCTGAAAGCTAAGATGAAGATTAACGGCTATAGCGTTGAGTGCTATGATTTGCGAGAGCAGCGTGTTGAGGCCAGGCTTCACTGGCTCCCTGACGGGATATCTGCGGCTGATGTAGGGGTGGCGTTTCAGGATGTTGGAGTAGTGGAATCACATGCCTTTGAAAAGTTGGTGGTGCGCGGTAGAGTACTGTGTGAGACATTTGTCAGGCGAATCACTATCAAGCTGCGGGAATCCCGCTCGATGGAAGATGTACCGGACATTGTATTTGTGCGTGGCATTGCCGTGCTGGTGTCGGTCCCTGATCGCCCCCCCCCCCCCTTTGTCTTCGTTGTTCGCTCCGTGGCCACTTCCTCCGAGACTGCGCCAGCATTGAGTGTGCAGCATGTGGCGGCTACAAAGAGCCACGTGACCTCTGTGTACATCTCAAGAATGCAGCCCGAGAAAAAGCTAGGGGTCTTGAGGTGATACAAGGCACTGTGCAAGATCGGCCGGTTGGATTACGGCAAGACAGCAACAAGACTGGGACCCATGACCATGAGACCCCCAGCGGACAAACTACTGCCAGTACCAGGGATGTGATGGGTCACTCGTATGATGAAGTTGCTACGGGTAATGAGGATGATGGAGAGTGGCTCACGCCGACGGCAAAGAGGAAAAGAGGAAGAAAAGGGAGGAGACCGCGGATTCAGAATGACCGGAGTGAAATTAGTGCTGTTGCAAGTTCACATGGGCCGACTATCGCACAGGAGTTGGATTCAGTGCAGAGTGATTTGGTTGTAGAGGAAATGTGCGACATTCAGGTGTGTGTAGGTGCATGTGATAATGCTGTGTTTCAAAATTCAGATCCTGATGTGAATCAACATGCAAATCACGATCAGAACCAGGATGCGAATCGTGATGTGAATGAATATGAAAATTTGAGCGCACATCACAAGGCTGAGCAGCAGACAGGTAATGCGGTGATTAGTGAAGATGATGTTAATAGCATTGATCTGTCATTGAGCAGCCAGAGGAGTGAGGATGTCATGGGAATTCAGGATGGGGCTGGTGCAGTGGCGTCGGTCCTAACCTAACCTAACCTATTTGGTGCATTCGCCTTGTTTTCGATTGCCTCCTGGAATGCGCGTGGCTTACGCGGTAAAGTCAATGAAGTTGAGAATTTGTTGAGTTTTGTAGATATTTTGGGGGTCCAGGAGGCTGTAAATATGCAAAATTTTAGTGCAGCTTCTTTTCAATCTGACTTTGTTTACTCGGGGAGGGGGTGGGTATTTTTGTGAAGTGGGCTGTCCCATACTTGGTTTCTCCCATCCAGTCGCCAATTCCGGAAATAGATGCATGCTCCATAAGGGTCTACATGTGCAACCAGTGGGTTAATGTGGTCATTGTGCATGTGACGGGAGCTCCGTCCTTGGTACAGTGGACAGCGTGGCTTCGTCAATTCACAGCTCCATGTGTCCTTGGTGGGGATTTTAATGCGCACCACTACGACTGGGGTTCCATTAGAATCGACACCAAGGGGCGCAAATTATCCAGCGCCATTGCCTCCGTGGGGTTGTCGATAATTCAAAATGGTTCCCCCACTTTTGTTCGGTGGCAGAATGGAGGGACCCAAGAGTCTGTATTGGATTTGTTTTTGGCCTCGGATGGCATTGCGCATAAATATTGTTTTTTGGTGTCAGATGATCAGAGGGGCAGTGATCACTTTCCTGTGGTCTTGCTCCCCTGCTGTGCGCACGTAGGTCGGCAGAGCGGAGCGCGACGGAGGCCAGTAGCGGATAATGGACTTCTCGCGCCATGGATTGGTGCGAATGTGCGGAAGGGGAAGTCTAGTAAGAGGGAATCTCGCACTAGGGTGTTCCCGGACTGGTGGACCCCAGTTTGTACAAACGCTGTGCGGGATAGGCGTGTGGCTTACCGCAAATGGAAGCGCCATCCAAGTGAGGAGCATTGGTTGGTGTATCGGGGCATCTCAGCAGAGTCTGCCTATCTGATTAGACGGGAGAAGAGGGACTACGGAAATCGCTTGTGTGAGCGGATCCGAGGCACGGGATCCCTGGCGGTTGCGTGGAGAACCCTACGCAATCAGGATGCAAAGATGGTGCAGCAGTGGGTGTACGACGCACAGGATGCTGGCTCGCAGCGTCGCGTTCTCAGGGGCGAATCCATGGCAGACGCGTTTAACCGTCGCTTTGCCAGTGTGTATGCTCTTCCGAGTGGAGGACAGCCGCCCCCCTGTTCTCGAGTTTCTTGGGCACAAGATATGCCCTGGGAGAGGGCTGAGTTTTCCGCTGCTCTGTCTAAGTGCAAGGATTGCAGTTCAACTGGAGTTGACGCCGTGTCATATAAGGACTTGAGGGTTGCCCCGCCTGACGCCATAGGTGAATTGGTTGCGATATATCAGCTACTGCTAAATGGAGGCCCAGTTCCTCCCTCGTGGCTTTATACCATCCTGGTCCCGGTACACAAAGCGGGTAGCGATAGGTCTAATCTGATCAATTACAGACCGATAGCTCTTTTATCCTGTATACGTAAGGTTTATGAGCGCATGCTAGTGAGGAGGTTGGAGTGGCATCTTGAATACTTCGACTGCCTGGCTCCTGTGCAATTTGGCTACAGGGCGGGCAGGAGTGCTCAGGATGCGATTCTGTACCTTCTTTCCGGTATTCGGGAGGCCTGGGTGCACGGGCAAGTGGTGGTTGCGGTGTTTCTCGACATCAAAGCCGCATATGACACAGTGCGCATTGACTGGGTGCGAGCGGCGCTTGAGAGGTTGGGGGTAAGTAAGGGCATCACAGACGCAATTGTAGCGCTGTTAGGTAAGCGGCGGTTTGTAACTCGAGCAAATGGCTACTGGTCGTATGAAGAGAGCTCTGATCGTGGTCTCCCACAGGGGAGCTGTTTAAGCCCGGTGTTATTTGCTGTGGCTATTAATGATGTGCTGGCTGAGCTCAGTCTGTCTGCGAACATCGTCTGCTATGCAGATGATGTTGCGTTGTGGTTTGCGGGGAATGACACAGACATGATTATGCCGCATGTCCAAGAAGCTCTCGACATGGTCACAGAACGTCTTGCTGACAGGGGCCTGCTATTGGCTCCTGCGAAGACAGAGCTCGTCGTTTTCACACGGTCCTTGGTGAGGCGGCGAACGCCAATTTCAGTTAAGGTAGGGGACGCGATGATAAGACCTTCTGCAACTGTACGGTACTTGGGGGTGATACTGGACGAGCGGCTCGAATGGAACAAGCATGTGAGCTGTCTCAGAGAGCGTGTCCGTGCGCGAACCTCCATACTGAAGAGTCTCGCTGGGTGTGAAAATGTGACCAGAGGTGCCCTACTCTCCACTTACAGGGGATTTGTCCGGGCGGTCTTGGATTATCACCTGCCTTTTTTGTATCCTGTGACACGGCACATGCGCACGCTCCAGGTCGTGGTAAATGAGTGCTTACGGACTGTTACGGGATGTCTGGTCTCGACGCCAGTTCAGTCACTCTGGGTTGAGAGTGGTGAACCACCCATACACCCTCGTGCGGAGGAACTACTGGTTCTGCTCTGCATGAGAAATCTCAGTCGGGGGGCGAAAGACCCTGTTGGGAAGTTACTTCTTGACTATGTCAGTCTGAGTCAAGGTGTGCGTGGAGCCTTAGGCGCAGCTGGCCAGGGTGCGTCACTCCTGCAACAGGCATCCCACCTCCGTCCGTGTGAAGTTGCACGGGCCAATCCCATTGGTCCATGGATATGGTGTCCCACAGTGGCTCGTCTGTTTGACGCATGGCACGTCACCTGTGAGGTTTTTTGCGACGCGTCTTTCAGGAGGGAACTCAGTGTGGGAGAGATAGGTGTTACGATCCCATCTCTCAAAGTGAGAGTAAAGCGTCGTCTCACTGCTGTTGCTTCAAGCACGGTTTGTGAATTAGCGGCGATGTCTGTTGCCCTGGATGTGGCTCTAGAGTTGCGGCTGCGGTCCTTCGCCATTGTCACAGACTCTCTTGCAAGTATCCGGGCAGTGCAAGGGGCAGTGGAACGTATGGACATGAGCGATCCGTTAGTTTTCAGTGTTGCATGGAAGCTCTGGATTGCTTCCCAGGTTAGCGAGGTTGCGGTTCGATGGGTGAGAGGCCACACTGGAATCTGGGGCAACGAGCAAGCGGATACTCTCGCCAAGGAGGCAACTACCACAGAGGTGGCAGAGGCGCATCTTACTGTGTCCGTGGCCACTCGGCGTGTGGCAATCCGGGAGTGGCAGCGTAAAGAGTGGGAGAAGGAATGGGTGGCCTCGGTAATGGGGAGGTTTCTGTTTGCTATTCAACCGACCTGCAATTATGGTTCAGTCCTGGATGCGTTGCCGCGCAGGAGGGCGCGTCTCATTAGTCGCTTGCGTACAGGTCATTCCATGCTGCTGGCACACCAAAATAGGTTGGGTTGGGTGGACTCGCCATTCTGTACGACATGTGGTGTTGAAGACACTGCAGAGCATTTCCTTCTTGTCTGCAGGCGGTACAATACCCATCGCCACCTGTTGAGTAGGTGGGTGAGAACTCATCCAACCCTGCAGACATTGCTGTGCCACACGAGTGGTGCAGACGCTATCAGGCGCATGCGGGCACTGGCTGCTTTCTGTGTAGCTACCAAAAAGCAGTTGTGATCTCTGTCGCGGGAGATGGGCTGGTTAGAATTGATAAGCAGCAGGTGCACCGTCCTGCTTCCACGCAGTGCGGATGTATTTACAACCACAGCCCGTGCACATTACAATGTCCGCACGCGGTAGTCTCCTGTACACGGTGGTGAAGATCTATTCTCGTACATAGTGAGGGATTCTGTTGTACACAGTGGTGAAAACTCTAGAAGTGATAGAAGTGAAGTGGTAGAAGTGAAACGAGTGGTAGTGGTAGTGAAGTGAAGTGGTGCCGCCGTGGAATCTCAGGCCGTAGTGTTCTGATATGGTTTTTTTTTGTCACTAGTATTGCTTGGAAACCTTGTTATTTATTTAATTTTGTATTAGAGCGTTCGGCATATGGCCAGGGCTCTTGGCAATAAATTCAAATTCGCGGCTCACTAGCAGACATGTATCTGTTAACTGTAACCAATTCTAAGCATATTTTGCCATGTTGAGGATAAATCCCAATGCGACAGAAATGTTTCAAATTGTGGAAAATGTAAGGAAAGGGTCAGAGATTAAGAAAAACTAAAAGTTAAAGGATGAGTGTGCACCGTTCATGGAGAGAAAAATGCGTCAATAACGTTGTTTTTATGTTACTGTCTAGCTAGCTAGCTGACTAGCTGTCTAGCTGACTAGCTAATAAGATTTTTCCCATGTTAAATCCCATAGACTTTTTGCTCGTGGCTAGCGCAAAATTGAGAAGACCTACGTAGCTGAACTTATGCACACGGATGCTTGGTGATCTGGACATGGTCCTTTTGTTGGTTTGGGGGTTGTAGGGGTCAGAACAAATCCGTGGGAGGGTTTTGAAATTCGACACCACACAATTTATATTTCGTTTCTTTTCCAAGTTGCAACCATAGATTTCAAGCAACAATGTCTTGAACAATCAACACTGTTCTTTAGATTTATTGTAAAAGTCTGGACGAACTACAAGCTGAACTGAAACGAAGGACAAAATTAGAAACAAAAACGTCAAGTGTGCCTTAAAAAAAGGGGTTATATGATTGAATTTTCAATTGTTAAAATGTACACGGGTAAAAATTTATGATTTTAATTGAAATAATCATACGTACAATTGAGAAAATTGCATCTGTTTAAGTGCTGTTGGGCTTTACGATTTAAATATATGATTCGTAAATAACAACAGCACTTAAACATGCAATTTTCTCAATTGTACGTATGATTATTTCAATTAAAAATCATAAATTTTTATCCGTGTACATTTTAACAAGTGAAAGTTCAATCATATAACCCCTTTTGTTTATGGCACACTTGACGTTTTTGCTTGTAATCCGTGTACCTTTTTTACGGTATGTAGTCGCGCTACAAAGGTTTATACATGCAGTCGATTGTTGCTGGCCACTTCGAAATAATTTAAGTCAGCTCTGGAAAGCCTAAATCTGCGAAATAAATACGCAATTCTATCGTTTTTAGCTGCCGAAATTAACAACGCAGCTGAGTTTGGTTTAAAAATATATGCTTTTAGCTGAAACACTGATTCTTTCGAACATATTTATTGAGGAGCCTTGGCCCGAAGCCGTACGCCCCTTCACCCTAAACCATACAACCATAACACCACATGTGACAACGCATTATCCGAACACCAAGGTTTCATCACTATTCAAAGTTGCCACCAAGACACAGTGAACCACTAAACCCGATGAGGACTGGGGTCCGGGGGGCCCACCTTCTCTCCCCCATTTAGGAAACGTTCTGGTTGGCCTCTTGGAAGCACAAAGCTCGACCAGATGGACTGACACACCGACGCACAGCAAACCACCAAACACACTCGCATAAGATGACAGGGGTAACCCACCTTCTCTCCCCCATTTAGGGAAAGTTCCGGTGGG
>JAHWFP010145558.1:0-18413 GCA_023313725.1 Lithobius niger
AATTCCGGATTATTTCTGACACTTTTAAAGCAAATTAAGAATCCGGAGTAACTGTAATTCTGGGTCCCACACACAGGTCAGTATTTAAGAAATCACAGAATTATCGGTAACGTGACTCCGTGTCGATACAATTTCGGTGCCCCAATTTAGACATTAGACAGCTCAGTCTTCTCTCCCCTATTCTGTTGTGTTATTTCTGCTTGTGCTGAGTGTTACATGGTATAACATTTTAAAGGGTTTAACGAGCGTTAACCACTCCTGGTCATCTGCCCGAAGCCCTAAGGCCCTATGTCTGCAACAGCTAGATTCCCAGGTGGTCACAAAACATTTTAATGTTGGATGCAATATTAGAAGTAGAATAATCCAGACTCACGCAAGTGTGTCGCGCCAAGTTAAGCAACAAACATCACTTCAATTCAATTATCGAGGTTGTAAACCATTGTAGCGCGACGTCAAGGCATCAGTACCTTATATCCTGAAGCATAGTTGGGCACAATGCGGTACAAAAGCTTAAATTGTGTTGAAATTAGGAGCAATGACCCACCTGACAAAAACTAACTCATGTTGGAATGCCAGCTAAGCTACTTTCAATGCAAAATCTGACCCTCAATAACCTTGAAAATGTGTTACTACTACCTAGCTAGCTATGTCCGCTCATCCGCATGTTAAATCCCATAGGGTGATTATTCATCGATTCCCAGATAACGGGAAGGATTTCGGCTATGAAATTGGACGAATGGGTGCAGTACAATACGAACTGCGTACCTTTTATGGTTTGGAGCCTGGGGGCGTAACGGACATGGCGTGGGAGGGCGCGTAAGTACGAAAATATTGTTATAACCATCGTTAGTATTGTCGGCATCGTCTCTCATTGGACAGCCAAAGTTCGGACAATGACAACGTGTATACTGACGTGCGTGCCTAGACACACACTAGTGTAGCACGTTAAATCTAGACACACGCTAGTGTGTCGCGCCAAGTTACGCAACAATCGTCACAACAAACATCACATCAATTCAATTGTCGAGGTTGTAAACTATTGTAGCGCGGCACCATAGCGTCAGTGTCTTATATCTTGAAGCATAGTTGGGCACATTTCAGGTACTTGGGGAAAAATAATAATGCTGTACAAAAGCTTAAATTGTATTGAAATCAAGAGCAATGACCCACCTGACAAAAATTAACTCGTGTAGGAATGCCAGCTAAGCTGCTGTCAATGCAAAATCTGACCCTCTATAAGGTTGAAAATGTGCAACGAGCTAGCTACTAGATAGCTAATTCTAGTCCGCTCATCCCCATGTTAATTTCCATAGGGTGACTATTCGTCGATTCGATGCCGAGATAACGGGAAGGCTTCCTGCTATGAAATTAGACGAATGGCTGCAGTACGATACGAACTGTGTACCTTTTATGGTTCGGAGCCTAGGGGTGTAACGAGGATGGCGTGGGATGGCGCGTAAGTACGAAAATATTGTTATAACCATTGTTAGTATTGTCGGCATCGTCTCTCATTGGACAGCCAAAGTTCGGACAATGACAACGTGTATACTGACGTGCGTGCCTAGACACACACTAGTGTAACACGATAAATCTAAACAACGTTGTCAAAGAAATTGAATTCACGTCCAATTCACGAAAAATAAACCAACTCTAAAAACAAAGCAAAATAAACAAAGCCTAAAACTGGTGAAGAGGCCACCAAAGGAGTGATATGAACACACTAAAACTAACGAAATAAAACAAATTACAACAAAATTAAAACCAAACCAAAAACCTATATGGAGGTGACCAAGTTGAGAATGGTTCGGCCTATAGGCAAAAGGCAGTATCAAATTGTGGAAAACCAATTTCTTGTTGACGTGCCACTTTATTACACATCTGCACGGTAGTGGAGTTGAGTGTAATACACAATTTAAATAAAAGTACTGATATCATAACAAAAAACCAAAACTTGTAAAAGGGGCTGCCAAGTTCCGAATGGTTCGGCCCTTCAAAGAAGTAATATCAACACACCAAAACATTCGCCAACTTAATCGCACCGAATAATACTTCGGACATTAAATGAAAACAAGAACATTGCTACCAAAAGTAGCAACGTTCTAGTTTTCATTTAAGAGGGAGTGCAACTCCTTTGGTTAACTCAATTCTGACTCTAGATGGCGCCAGCGTCTACAACGTATATCAGTTACGATCTTATTTCCACTTTTTCTCAGTTATTTTCCAACAGAATAGCGTCAAACTTGTTTCTAATGAAAGAGAATCGAATTGCCTAGCGAGGTGTGGAGGCAAAATTAACTAAAATATATTTTTGTACTTTGGAGCAATATTTTAAGGTTGGCTGATTGAAAGATAAATAAAAACTGTAAACGTACTTTCCATCCGATATCTATGAATTAAATCCTTTTCTTCATTAAAAAAGTGTAACTGATTTAAAATTAAACAATAAAATACCATAAAATGCAAGTGTTGTTTGAAAAAAACGTTCCTACTCTAATCGGATTCGAACGCAGAACGGGTGTTAAATGTGACGAGGCATACTCACAAAGAAGGGCTGGATAGCAGTTCCAGCGCTCGTCAGATGTGTGCGTTCGGAAATCTGAGCCAAATGACGTTTCATATATATATGGAATGCTATCGACGTAAAACTGTGGCATAATTCATTGATAATTGCAGCCGAAAACCCATCTTTCCCGTTCTTGGATTGCATTGGTGCTGTTTCTAAACTAGAGGGATGTCTGAGGGAAGTGAGGAAAACTGTTTATTAACTCGAGGAGACTGATCCAAACACCTCCCACTTTACGCAGGCGTGACGTCATGGAGCTGAGATGTTGCTGAGGAAAGTGAGGCAAGTTTTTACTCGCTCACTTACTGATCCAACATGGCTGCCAACACGCATTAGTAGCTGAGATGGTCGTGTTTCTAAACTGTAGGAAGTGAGATATGGAAAATGTCTAAATTTAGAAACAAATTCCAATTAAACATAGATTAATAACCATTTGTATTATGTTCTTAATAACATTTCTCTTGCTGAAAATAGATGTGGTAGCGATTATTGCTAATTTTTCTAATGTTGAGAACGACAAGTGAGGTAGTGGTGTTTCTAAACTGATCGGTTTTGGTGACGTTGAGGGGCGTGGCTTAGAGGAATTCATCTCACTCTTCCCTCTAGTTTAGAAACACGCCCATTAGTTGCCCGAAAGAGTGGGAGAACTAGAAAGTAATAGTATGTTTATGTTCTTGTAACGTGAAACCTGGATAAAAACAAAATCTTGTTCAAAAATTATTTATAAAGGCAGAAAATGCCGCAAATAATACTAGGTTAAAAAAAAAACATGCCACTTTTCAGAAGTTTTTGTGTTGTGATTTGTCGGTTATTTCATGTTACATTATGATTGGACTGGCGGCAGTGGCTAGCAAACTCTGCAATTCCAATGTGAAATTCTGTGTGTTTATTAGTTATAATGTATTATTTGTTTCCAGCTGGGGAAATATGCTCCCCCATCCCACTGACTCCATAGTTTGTCAGGCCCACCCTCCCGACTGAATAGTTGCCATGGTAGAATAATTGTCATCGCGGCGCGGGGGGGGGGGGGGGGGGGGGGGGGGGGGGGGGGGGTCCCCCCCCCCTCTCCCCATTTTGATTCCGTAATTACGCCTCTGCTGAATATTGACGTAACTTTTGGTTCAGGCGCGTCATATCAAAATCCAGCAGATACAGTAGAAAATAACGCACGACCCATCCGGCCTGGAAATACTACCGACGAGAATGTTTTTTTTTTCCATCTGATGGTATTTCTATTCGCTCTAACGGTAATATTTTCTATCTGAGAGTAGGATTTTTATTCAATCTAGTGGGAATATTGCTTTCTACATAAAGGGAATTTCCCCCATGTTATTAGAATACCTTTCACAGTAGGTACTAATGCTAAGAGCGTCATTTAAAACGCGCTGTAGAGTAGCCTAAGAAAAAATGCAACCGCGAATGCTATACCTTGACAGTGGCTGACGGCGGAGCATCGCCCCCCTCCCGACTCTCTTTATGTCCGAGACTTAAGTTTGTTTTGTACGCATTTCGTAAGCGCTTCTTTTAGCGTACTTATTTTCCCCACCGGCCTATTTTTTTCCTAGATGTTTTTACGACTGTCATTATGTTGTGACCGATACTGCAGGAATGCACAGGGAACAACAGTAATTACCAAAACTAAACACGTATCAACAAATGCAAAAATATGTAAATCTACTTCGGATTAGAAAGAAAAAAAGAGTGAGGAGGGATATTCTACAAATCAAAGAGGTGGGTAGCCAGTCAGATAACCCTGACCTGGAGTGATTATCTTTCTACAATTTCATAATTTTACAACTGAGGGAGAAAATGGGTCGAAAAGCAAATCGATTTCACACCATACCCATCGAAATTAAGAATAAAGTCGATTTCTAATATAAAATTGAATTTGTCACGGGATTTGTTTTTTGTATAACGGGAATGTTTTAAAAAATTGTAATGAAATGTAAAGGATATAACCAAACTCAAACCATTTGCCATAAAAAAAAACGTATAAGGTGGCTAGAGTGGATACTCGAAGGCATATAGCGGGGCACAGTGGACACTTCCCTTCCACCGGCGCTGCCAGCGGACGCTTCCCTCTCTCTGGCACCCCTGAAACTGCACGAAGGGGGGGGGGGGGGCTAGACAGCCGCGCTTCGTATTAGAACGATAAACGTCCTAAACTCTCCCCAATCAGAACTGCCGGAAACTCACTTCCGGAATACACCAAGAATAAACCACTGGCAGTATGCAGTTAGAGCTGTGGAGAGCGATGCTGTGGGCAAATTTCCTTCTTTGTATTACTTTGTTTTAGTTTCGTACCACTGCATCGAAATACAGGTTTACCTCACTAATAAAATAGTAAGCTGGAAAGAAAGCTATTCCGTGGATTACTTTCTTCCATTGGATTTTTTCCTATGGATTTTATATCCTCTAGATTTTCTTTATTTGGTTTTATTTTATTGACGAGCGCTGGAACTGCTATCCAGCCCTTCTTTGTGAGCATGCCTCGTCACATTTAACACCCGTTCTGCGTTCGAATCCGATTAGAGTAGGTACGATTTTTTCAAACTACACCTGCATTTTATGGTGTTTTGTTGTTTAATTTTAAATCAGTTACACTTTTTTAATGAAGAAAAGGATTTAATTCATAGATATCGGATGGAAAGTACGTTTACAGTTTTTATTTATCTTACAATCAGCCAACCTTAAAATATTGCTCCAAAGTACAAAAATATATTTTAGTTAATTTTGCCTCCACACCTCGCTAGGCAATTCGAGTCTCTCTCATTAGAAACAAGTTTGACGCTATTCTGTTGGAAAATAACTGAGAAAAAGTGGAAATACGTTGTAGACGCTGGCGCCATCTAGTAGTCAGAATTGAGATAACCAAAGGTGTTGCACTCCCTCTTAACCTTCGAACTATTAAGCGGTGCGATTAAGTTGGCGAATGTTTTGGTGTGTTGATATCACTTCTTTGAAGGGCCGAACCATTCGGAACTTGGCGGCCCCTTTTACCAGTTTTGGTTTTTGATATGATTATTATATCTGTTCATACAGTTATAGTTTTCGTGAGGCAGCAAGGTATGCAGTTAATAAAATCCCAGAAAATTAAGTACACAATTACAAAGATGTGAGCTGAAAATTAATAAAACGAAAACATTGGCAGTGGAAACTTAGTAAGAAAATAAATGCGAGCTGAGAAATGTAGCTGCGGAAGGGTGCGAGTAAAGGAATACATTTTTTTGTTGGGCGTCATTCTACGAAACGACGTCAAATGGGATAAACAGTTTAAGAGAGTTGGTCATAAAATGCACAACCTTGGCAAATGATTTTACAGGTTGGGACTGTGGTTGGAAAGGGGGAAAGCTATTTATTGGAGAAACGTGTATTTTTAATCTGTATTTGTGGAATTTTGTTGTGGAATTGAAAAAAAAAGTTAATTTAAAGGTGTTGAGAAATCATATATCACTGGTTAACTAAACGGACATTGGAAAATATCAGGAGTGGCATAAAGAAGTACTCTGCAAGGTAATTCTACCCTACGTTCCACCACTTGTGCCGAGTTTTCGAACGAGTGATTATTGTTACGTACCTTTGCGTTAAAAATGACGCAGTGTAGGGTTTTACGTAGTAAATGCGTGTGAAAAATATATCACTCGTGCTGCGACTTGTCCAAGCAAACCGGAACTGGCAATCGAAAGTAAGCTTTTGGAGTAACAAGTTTGGTTCTTCAAACCAAGGCCGACTGAATAGAAATTGCGACTTTCGCCACCTGGTTGCCAACCATTTCTCATACGGGCTGGCAGTTAACCCCTACTAGCACTGCAAAGGTGAAATTAGAGTGTAACCTGGAAAGTGAGAGCCGTAGCTTACATCCGAGCCGATCTTGTGATCAGCAATGAAATATGAAGAAAGAATGGCAACATGGATATTCTCACATCTTTTGGACGTGTGAGCATTTAAAGACTCTTGTAAAGTTACTAATTTTACAGGTAACCATCGTGCTTGTGCGGAACGGACCTGTAGTTAATTCTAGGAATTTGTTATGTGGGGATAAATTGTTATTTGGTAGTAAACCGTGAGAAACGGAGTTAATGAAACAAACTATAATGAAATGGTAAAGAAGTAGGGAAAGCTAGAATTGAAAAATGGTTTTAAATTATGACGCTATGGCTGGATTGAAAGAGTTACAAAGAGAAATGATAACTGGTGAGGGTGGTTGATTGTACAGCTACTCTTAAGGTGGTAAATTTTGTAGTATGTACACAGTTGGGCCATAAACTAAATAAGTAATAGCTCTAATAATGTAAGTTTTTCAGGAACTGGGCAAGTCTGTGCAGGGAGCGAGATCACGAGTGCAATAGCACTAGAAAATTCCTTACAATGGACTTACCCTGCTTGACCAAGGAAAAAATTACTAGGGATGGGTCGGTTTCATTTTTTTGACTTCGTTTCCGGTTTCGGGGTTTTACGCCCACAAAACCGCGGTTTCGGTTTCGGTATCGGTTGTTGCCACCATTCTCACCAACCAACTATTTTTCTAGTTTTTTTTTTCTTGTAACAGAAGTATTATTAGCTTCTAACTCCTGCTTTCACTTTCAGCAGCGTCATAGACCATGGTTCTAGATGTGGCACCATTTTCCTCTGCTATGATTTAATGATTAGGAGCTTTGTTGTCATTTATACTTAGAAAATCAAATCGATTTTTGATTTTTCGAACACCGTACGAAAAACCGACACAAAATCCAAATCGGTTTCGGTTTCGGTTCTCAGTAAAAACCGAAAATTCGGTTTCGGTTTCGGTTACCGACCCATCCCTAAAAATTACCCCTGTTAACTGGTTCTGCCTTGTATTTTAATGCATAAGGCGGTCACATCAAGGTAACAAGATAAGAATGAAAAACAAACCTAATTTATTTATTCAGGTTTTTTGTTACATTTTGTTGGTCGTAAAAATGTGTCAGTGATGGACTTAGAACCCAGCAAACAGAGGTCAAACTTCGGTGGAACGCGCATTTTTTTATTCTCTCTTGCAAAAAAACAGAAAATTGTAATTCTGTTTACAGTGTATTGTTGGCCATGTTGATAATGGTCAATGGTGTAACGGCAGTGGCATAACTAGGACGTCAGGTGGCCAATGACCAACAATTCACGGGGTCCTACTCAAAAGAGCAATTATTACAAAAAATCGGTGGTGCACCCAGAAATTTTTTTTTGTGAGGGGTAAAAAAAAATCAGCTAAGTGGTCTAAGGAAGGGGAAAGGGGTGCCTAAGTACCCTTGGAATTGTTCGAAACATTAAAAACCGAGTTTTTAGAATTTTTCAGTGAAAGTAATCTTTATTTGTCTACTTATATCAAATTTTACTTTCAATTTCGGATCATGGGGGAAGAGCATAGAATCCAGACAGTAAAAACTTCGGCCTCACGCGAATGAAGGTACAGGCCTAGCAACACATCAAGAGATTGCGGCTGCACTGCACAGGATGAATTTATTGCTTCTTCGAAAGCTTTGTTTTAGCGGATTCTAGCATTGGAATATTTTTTTTCAAGTGGGCGATGCGTGGGGCCCTTTAGTCCATGGGACCCGATAACTTTGTCAACCCCGGAAGCATATAGTATAGATACGGCGATGTGTACTGAATGGCCTATATTCTAGATTCACCTAAAGATTCGGGGTGAAATCTGAAAGGAACTTAGCTTATTCTTGTGAAAACGCAGATATTTATTGCTATTGTGTTCATGTAGTTTTGGCAAAGAGATCGCTTCCATGGTGTACTGGTTAGCAGTCTGGGTCACACTTCTGTTTTTATTATCCTTATTAATGTCTCTTACGATTTTGTTAGCGATTACATTGAAACAAAGCATTTTTACATGTGAGGGACGTAACTTCCTGAATGGAAACTATCTGTTAACATGTGGGATTGCTCCAGAAAGACGTATTTTCTTTCTGTCCTTGTTGTCGAATTTCGTGTTTCAGGGAATGGCGTATTTTTCTTATTTCAAGTGTTCAAATAGGTAAAGGTTAGGGGTAACGTGCCATAACCTTTGATTGTAGTTTTAGGCCTATTTCGAAATGTCAATAGCCCATTTTTCGTAGTGGTATGCCCAAGTTAGGTCTAGCTTGTGAGGTGTTGACGTATTTCTTCTTCTTTTTTAGAACGTGTAGATATTTAATTTTTACTTTAGCATCCTAATCTTTTCAGAATACCGGCAAGGAAGCTACTTTTTTTGTTTTATTAATAAAGTATAAACAGAAACCATAATTATTTTTTCGTGCAAGGCCGATTTTTACTTAAAATGACTTACCTTCTATGTTCGAGCATACTGCTCGAAATAGCTTTTATAACATTTACATAGGTTAGAGTGAATGTAGCGAATGTAGTGAATGTGAATGTTGCGAGGGGAAAAATAGGAAAATGAATGCCTTTGCAACATTTACACGCGTCTGAAGTAATGTTGCAAAACTGAACCATACAGGAAAGCCAACCGGGAGGAATGTACCTTTAAATTAGCAATACCAAAACAAAAAAATGGTCTACAGCACTGTACTACTTATTTTGGCGAAGGTATTATCAGTTTTTGGTTTGTGTTCTGCCTCGCTGGTGAAATGCATTCACGAAAGAGCCACCTGTGCAAATTTAATACTCAAAGTACTTTAGTCAACAAACGGCTAAATTGCGCATTACGTTTGAACTGACAATTTTAACGTGAGGGCGAATAAATTTTATTTTATATTTCCAAAATTGTTTTGTACTATCCCAAAAAAAAAACACCAGCATGGGCGGGAACAGTAAACTAAGATGATGGCGACGTTCCCTTTTTATCGGGGAAACCTTCCCTCCACAAGAGGATAGCAAGTAGCCTAAGAAAAAAAAATACGTAGTTCAACAATATCAACAATATTGATACCTAGTTCAACAATATCCTCCAGTTTTCACTCCATTTCTCTGGTCTTGAGTGCTCCTACTCCTTCCCTAAACAATAAACTACTTGCCCAGTCATGTTGGTGCCACTTATTCTCCCATTTTTATCCCTCCCTGTATAACCAAGTTGAACTTTTCGTCTCCATACCCTTTTTCCGAAATCCTTCTTTAATTTTAAACTCCTGCTCCCCACCAAATTTTGTGAATTAGTAACACCTCCAAACAGAACTGGACCGGACTGGACTGGACTGGAAACAGGAATGGAGGTTCGCTGCTGTGGAACCACTGCACAAGGGTAGAAAGAAGAATGTTGTGGGAAATTACCGTCCAGTCTCATTAACATCGATATGCTGCAAAATGTTGGAGCATATTCTTGTCAGCAACCTTGTCACTTGGAAATCAACAGTCTACTCTCGCAGCGACAGTTCAGCTTCCGTAAGGGATCTTCGTGCGAGCTGATGCTTCTGGATATGATACATAATATTGCTAGTGCACTAGATGAAAGAGCTACCATTGACCTTGTAGCGTTGGACATGGCTAAAGCTTTTGACTCTGCGCCTCACGATTTGCTTCCTATGAAGCTTCAAGGCTATGGTGCATCAGATGGTGTTGTGAACTGGTATCGTGCCTTCCTCCAAGACAGAAGACAGTTTGTTGTTGTAAATGGAAAAAGGTCAACTGAGGCTCCAGTCTTGTCTGGAGTGCCACAGGGATCCGTTCGTGGTCCTATTCTGCTGATTTACATAAATGACCTGATCGAATCCATTCAGTCTGGCAAAGCAGTGTTTGCAGATGATTACACAGTGTTCAGACGTATTACAGAGGCGGCCGACAGAAGACAGCTGCAATTTGATTTGAATCAAATTGAAGAGTGGTGTAAAAAGTGGAGAATGAATCTCAATCCTACCAAGACCAAAGTTTTAGTGCTGTCTAGGAAAAAGACTGTTGTCATTCCTGAGTATAATATCGGTAATGATGCTTTGCAAGTGGTTGATAGACTCTCTATTCTCGGAGTACAAATTAACAATAGGCTACACTGGAACTTTCTGCTCGAGCCTGTGCACAAAGGGCAACTCTGAAGTTCGCTTCATAAACCGTGTTTTGGCTGGTACAACGACGCGCACTAGAGAGCTGGTTTTCAATGCTTTAGTTCGGTCAAAACTCAATTACTGCAGTGCGGTGTGGGACCCTGAAACTAGATTTTTGGTGGACATGCTTGAGAAAGTGCAATGCCGCGGCGCATGGATGGTGTTCGGCAGATTCGATTCTGACACATGTGTCTCTAGTTTGCTGAACTCTCTGGAATGGCAGCCACTTGAGGTCCAAAGAAGGGATCGTCCACTAGGACTGTTCTACAGGATATATAGCGGGGATACTCTTTTAAACCCAGACGACTACATAAAAATACCTAGCTATTTTGGGCGACATGACCACCCGAAGAAGGCTAACAGGGTGAAGTGGAATACAAATGTACTTGGAGATTCTTTCTTTCCAAAAAACTGTTAGAAACTGGAACGAGTTGACTACTGAAACTGTGAATGCCACAAGTTTTATTGCTTTCAAAAAGTGTTTAGATTTACAACATGATGGTATACAGTGTCAACATTCTTGCAGTTAGTTTGTTTTAATGTTTTTGTGGGCAATTCTTTGCCCTTTTCTGTGGATGTCGTTTTAATGCCTTTAGGCGCTACGACTAACTTAAATAAACATATTTTGCATAACGTTTTTCCTATGTAGTTTTACAGTTTTACTACTCGTCACTCTAGCTTGAAAGCTCGACCAACCATTTTACCCTGAACCACAGCTTCGGCAGTGAAATCATTAACCCCATGGGCCCACCAACCCAACTCATCCTGGACGTTCTCAAGCTGCTTTCTAGTTTCCCAACCCAAAACGAGTACTGGCCTTTGCAAACGTAGCCCCTAGAACTGCATCAGCTTTCACTGAATTCTCGCAATTTCATAAGGTGGTAACCCAACAGGGCTGATAACCCCTTTCACGCTTGCCACTTTTTTAACAATTTGTTCTTCCATTTTAGCTAAACAACCATCCTCTCCAGACACAATAATGCCTAAGCATTCAGGTTGCTTTTCTCTACTCAAGCCAATACCCCTTGTCACCAAAAGCAATGAAGCTTGACTTTTTCCAGAAAACTCCATCTCCCTCTCCTTACCCCAATCAGTGCAAATATCCAATAACTTGTGATCCACTCTGGGCTTTTTCACAAAACGACTAATAGCCCATTCACATCGTACGAGAGCTAAGACTGACACGTTTCAACTAACCGTCGCTATGACAACCAACACCTCAGGCAGTCATTCGCAGTTGTTCGTTGTTGATCGTAGATAACGCAAGACTTCATTTTTTTTTTCGTAGTCAGTCTGACGTCACCCACCAATCAACCAATGGCCGATAAGCCGCTACAAACACGTTGGGCGAAATCATAGATTGGTAAGTTACCTAAATATAGCATGTTACTTCTTCAGTCCTACGCGTGGTCCTAGCGGTAGTTGTGGCTAGTAATACCTCTGCTGTTTTTGCCATCAAAACAGCGTGGCGGCTCAGCACTATCAGAGATATTAGCAGCCGCGACTAGGACTAGGGCCCCACGTAGGACTGAAAGAAGTAACATGCTATATCGAGTTAACTTTCTAATCTATGGCGAAATGCAAGACAACACTTCGAAGCTTAAATCAATGCTTTTAATTTAACATCTCTGCAACGCGATGATTGTACAAAATAGCAAAAGAATTATGCTATATTCAATGGTGACTTGTATTCGTAAATAAAATGTAGAAGCACAGCGTGATGGGTTGTTTAAGCCTTAAGCTAGGTTTGAAACGTAAGCGTTCTAGTTCTGCTCATTCTTCAGCGTTGATTGGTCCGTCGTTGGTCGGCTGTGCTGGTGTGACGGGAAGGTTATATTTAGTGCTGTTGTTCCGTCTGAACGAGCTCTAAGGGCTGCTTGGTTCAGACCGCCACACAAACGAACGACAGCGACTATAGAACGGCTGCGAACAAAATTACTAAAAATAACCTCCTGCCATACTGGCACAACCGACGATAGATCAATCGGCGCTGCTGAATGATTTCAACTAGAAAGCTGACGTTGAACGCTAAGGCCATATAACCCAGATTGTGCTTCTATTATTTTATTTAAGAAATTATGTCACTATTGAATACAGCATAATTTCTTATCTGTTCTCGACAATTATAATGTTGCATAGATGGTCGTGAAAGCAAGAAGCATTAAACGAAGCTTCAAAGTATTCTCTGCCACCGTTTTGAATTTTGTCTATTGTTTTGTTAGCGATTTGTCAGCCATTGGTCGGTATAGGTGAGTGATGTCAATCCGCTTACGAAAATGTGAAATCATGCGTTTGCCACAATCCACAACTCAGTCTGGTAAATATAGACTTAGCCATCAACTTAATATAACACACGGTATATGTAGTTTTTCTGGAAGATTATACCTTACTTTATAACATAATAAAAATCGACATATCTTGGCGCTGTAGGCAGCCATATTGGAAAATGGCAGCAAATTTATTACTGTTCTACAGTTTTCCCCAATTTATGGTGAAACCATACATCCTATGACCATAATGTATGGAAACAAAGTTGTAGAGCACCAAAAGATACATAAACTTGGTACTATGACTTTATTTCGTGGTTATTCTACCGTCATATCGCGGTTGTAGCGGTCACCATATCGAAAAATGGCAGCCCTGTTGCATTTTCGGGCAGTTTCCCTCCATTTTCGCGAAAACCGTGCATCGTACAACCATAGTGTATAGAAACAAAAGTGTTTAGAAAACAATTCTAGACTGGAAAGGTGATATACGTGTTTTACACAAAAGCAACCACTGAACCCCAAATCGTATTTCAAGTATGTCAGTCACCCTTAATACGTGCGAGCGATCCTTTTTTTAATTGCTCGTTATAGTAATTTTCCATTTCAATAAGCACTTGTGAGCGGTTTAGTTGTTGTAAATGGTCATGCTGAGAATCTTCTCGAAGGCAAAGATCAATTCTTTTCATCAATCCTAACTAAAATTATTTTACTTAGATAGGAACCATCCTTCTACCGTTTGAAGGTGAAGTGGTAATGGCATAGCGGCAAAAACGTATGTTGATTTTCCATTTCAAAGTGCTTTTGCGAACCGTCTAATACCCCGAAATGGACATGCTTAGGCTATTCTGAAAGGTGGGGATCTATTGTTTCTATCAATCCTTACCAAAATTGTTTAGCTTAGATAGACACCTGTCTACACCTGTTTAAAGGGGACGTAGTAATGGAATAGCGGCAAAAGCGTATGTTGATTTTCGATTTCAAAATGCTTTTCCGAACCCTCTAATAGCCCACAATAGACATGCTTTGGATATTCTGAAAGATTGGGATATATTCTTTCCATCAATGATAACAAAAACTGTTTAGCTGAGATGGGACTGTCCTATGCTCCTTTAAAGGTGGTGGTTAGACAGGGATTGTCCTACGCCAATGCAACTTCACCTGGCTTTGGATGATCCCTATCTAAGCTAAGACAATTTTGATTAGGATTGATAGAAAGAATACACCTCCGTGACAAGATTTTCGCAAATTTTGGATGTATTTTAGAAATCGTATTTTTGAGATTAACTGCGAAGGAATTGCTTTTGTTACAATTTTATCTGGGTCAAGCCCTTTACAGTTATTAGGAGTTGAAAACTGTTTTGAGTCCATCAGTAAACTCCCATACGATACAGCTCTGAACCACCATTTATAGTAAAATAACCTAGACTAAAGAGATGGATAAAAAATTGAAAGGCTATATTTAAACTCTCTTGGCTTTACTGTTAATCTTATCAATATTTGCCTGGGAAACGATCATCAGTGTAATAAATATAATAGCAGTTTCTTTTATTTCAGATTGAATAAATAGAAGCAATAATGGATGACTGTATGTTATGTGCAAAAATCATCAATGATTGTCGAAGATCATGTACAACTGACTTCTAAAGGAATACGGGGAATAGTCAATGCAAACAAATGCGGTGACGACAAAATATACAATATAAATCGGTCAATATGTGGTTGAGATGGTTACAGCATTGGAAATCCGCTCCTGACAGCAGTACACAACACCACAAGGGCATATAACAAAATATAACAAAATGCTGTAACAAAATATACAGTTATTTTTACTCCACCGGAAATCCTGTGAAAGTTCATTCCTTATGTTAGCATGATTACTCAAATTACTGCTTTTATTTTTATGTCAGTATAGGTGCAATTTGCATAACCACAAAATAAGCAGTTCTCATTGAACTTAAATGTTGGAATATCTGAGTGCAGAACATGTTTACCAGCAGCTTTAGTATTATCTTTAGACTTGTTTTTAAGGTCACTTTTTATTTTTTCGGCATTTGTGTAATCATGTTGACATGGGGAATGAATTTTAAGGATGCCCCTGGGAGTAAGAAATAACTTTTGTATTTTATCACCACGGCGTTTGCTTGCATTGACAATTCACCGTATTCCTTTAGAAGTCAGTTATATATGATCTTCGATGTCATTGATGATTTTTGCACATAACATACAGTCATCCATTATTGCTTCTATTTATTCAATCTGAAATAAAAGAAACTGCTATTATATTTATTACACTGATGATAGTTTCCCAAGCAAACATTGATAAGATTAACAGTAAAGCCAAGAGAGTTTAAATGTAGCCTTTCAATTTTTATCCATCTCTTTAGTCTAGGTCATTTTACTATAAATGGGGCTGCACAACTGTATCGTATGGGAGTTTATTGTTGGGCTCAAAACAGTTTTCAACTCTTAAGCAAAGGGCTTGACCCAGATACAATTGTAACAAAAGCAATTCCTTCGCAGTTAATTTCAAAAATAAGTTTACTAAAATACATCCAAAATTTACGAAATTTACGAAATTTAGCCACGGAGGTCTATTCTTTCCATCAATCCTAATCAAAATTGGCTTAGCTTAGATAGGGATCATCAACGCCAGTTAAAGGTGAAGCTGCAATGGCGTATGCTGATGTTCGAGTTCAAAGTGCTTTTCAGAACCCTCTAATAACCAGAAATAAACATGCTTTGGATATTCTGAAAGACTGGGAGCTATTCTTTCCATCAATCATAACCAAAACTGTTTAGCTTAGATAGGGACCGTCCTACACCCCTTTAAAGCTGGGCAACCTAAAATTTCTAACCACCACCTTTAAGCGAGCGTAGGACGTTCCCTATCTAAGCTAAACAGTTTTGGTTATGAGATAATGGAAAGAATAGATCCCAGTCTTTCAGAATATCCAAAGCATGCCCATTTCGGACTATTAGAGGGTTCGGAAAAGCACTTTGAAATCGAAAATCAGCATACGCTTTTGCCGCTGTGCCATCACTGTACCACTTTCCCTTCAAATGGGCATAGGACGGTCCCTATCTAACCTAAACAACTTTGGTTAGGATTGATAGAAAGAATAGATTCCCACCTTTCAGAATAGCCTAAGCATGTTCTTTTCGGGGTATTAAGACGACTCGCAAAAGCACTTTGAAATCGAAAATCAACATAGGCTTTCGCCGCTGTGCCATTACCACTTCACCTTTAAGCGGGCGTAGGATGCTGTCTATCTCGGTAAAACGACTTCGGTTAGGATTCATAACAAGTATAGATCCCCACCCTTCAGAATATCCACTTCGGACTATTAAAGGGTTCGCAAAAGCACTTTGAAACAAAATTAGCATATGCTTTCACCGCTATACCATTACCACTTCACATCTAAACGGTCAAAGGACGGCCCCTATCCAAGCTAAACAATTTTGGTTAGGATTGATGAAAATAATTGATCTTCGCCTTTCAGAAGATCCTAAGCATGACCATTTAGGACCACCAGACCGCTTGCAAGAGCACTTTGAAATTGAAAATTACTATAACAAGCAATTAAAAACAGGATTGCTCGCACGTATTAAGGGTGACATACTTGAAATAGATTTTGGGCTTCAATGGTTGCTTTAAGTGAAAGATGTGTATCACCTTTCCTGCCCAGAATTCTAAACTCGTATGTTTCTGCACACTATGGTTGTTGGATGCACGGTTTTTCGCGAAAATGTCGGAAAACTGTCCGAAAATGCGACAGGGCTGTCATTTTACAATATGGCGGCCGTTACAACTGAGATATGATTGTAGAGTAACCGACAAACCGTCAGTCTTAAAAAATAAAGTTGTAGGACCAAATTTATGTTTATTTTGATGCTCCACAACTTTGTTCCTATACATTATGGTCATAAGATATATGGTTTCACCATAAATGGGGAAAAACTGTCGAACAGTACTAAATTTACCGCTATTTTCCAATATGGCCGCCTACAGCGCCAAGATACAACTGTCGATTTTTATTATGTTATAAAACAAGATATAATCTTCTAGAAAAACCAAACATAACTTGTTTTTATATTAATTTCTGGTTGACCACCCATTTGGGTATATTTAGCGACGGGCGGTTGTAATGTTATCGGAGATCTCGTAGCTTGTGTTAGGCCATCGCCACCATGCATTGATACAATTTGGTACTTTTTCATCGCTAAACAGCTATATGTTTCGTGTAGCAATTTCACGTCGGTTTGACAACATAAAAAGTTGTAGGTGTTAGACGCAAACCTTCTGTTGGATTTCTACGTAATAATACCACTGCAGGGCCGGAACTAAGACATACATGTAGACGTGCAAATTTTTACCACCATCTTTTCATTGTTATTTTCTTGCACACCAGCCATTATTTGACTATTATTATTTTTTATTATTATTATTATTTGACATTATTATTTTTTTTTTTTAACCAGCCATTATTTGACTATATCTTATACGCTGCAGTTTTGCGCGCACTTACAACTTTTGTCCCCTCTTTTGGCCGCATCTTTCAGAGATCTGTAATTACGTGAATGAATTACATGAATGAATAAATTTCTTCAAGTCAACCTTTTTTAATTTGTATTATTTTGGCGGAAAAAAAATCGCTCCCTATCTTGATTATTCCACCCGCGGCGCCACCCACTTCCCTCCTCCCTACCTGCTCCAGCCTCATGCCACAGGGACGCCGGGATAGTTTTCCTTTTTCTCCTTTCTTTTGCTACATTTTCTACCTACTCAAGAGAGGGTGAGTCACTGTAAAAGACGAATAAGTTGTAGGCTATAGCATCAGTAATTAACACTGGCGATAGCCAGTGTTAGTAAGGGTCAGCCTAGGGTCTCTGTGTTAAACCCTCAACTTTGAGAGCTTATAACTCCGTCAAAATTGAACATTTTAATTAACACTGGCGATAGCCAGTGTTAGTAAGGGTCAGCCTAGGGTCTCTGTGTTAAACCCTCAACTTTGAGAGCTTATAACTCCGTCAAAATTGAACATTTTAAAACCAAATTTGGAATCCAGCCTCGACTAGTCAAGGCCTCTCTACAGTCCAAAAATTGTGAAATTCGGTCCAGCCAAAGCCGAGATCCAGAGCTGGGCCAAATAGACAACTTCTTGTTCTGCTTCTTCTTGTTGTTGTTGTTGTTGTTGTTGTTCTTGTTGTTCTTGTTGTTAATTGGTTTCACTGTTCGGTGTAGATAGGAGTCCTATCTCCAGATGAATATACTCTTTCTTACCTACGTCTGTCACGGGGAAAATTCCTATTTCTTTCAGATTTTGCACATAGACGAGCAAGTTATTAGGTGTTGTTCTTTTTTTTTTTAGGGAGTACGAACCCAAACTGGGTCGTCAGCTTTTAGTTGATACTAATCGCCAGCGTTAATATTAAACATGGAATTGGCGAGACGGAGTCCTCACTATTCACGTGTACTGCAGTGTTTTTGGTTGTTCCTTTCTATTTTTTTTCCAAGTAAGGAAGTATTTGACGAAACAGGCCATTTGTTTGTGTGTGGGGGTTTTGGGGAGGGGGGGGGGGGGGCAG
>JAHWFP010145559.1:0-19584 GCA_023313725.1 Lithobius niger
AGACACACGACCAAACTGAGGACGATCCTTTCCCCCACCACCTCCCCAGTTAAGGAATTTGGGAGAAAACTTGTGACTTCTTTACCTTTTCGGGATTCCAAAGGTGACCTTGATCGAGCAACATGCAGCTAATGAATGATTAATACACACGTAACTACATTTAGGTAGTATTTTTGTAAATTTTGAACCAGGATTTTATCACGTTCTTTCTTCCATCGGCTTTTTTTTCCACGGCTTTTTTTTCCACGGCTTTTTTTTCCATCGGCTTTTTTTTCCATCAGCTTTTTTTTCCGCGGCCTTTTTTTCCACGGCTTTTTTTTCCATCGGCTTTTTTTTCCATCAGCTTTTTTTTCCGGGGCTTTTTTTTCCATCAGCTTTTTTTTCCAGGCTTTTTTTTCCCAGGCTTTTTTTTCCTCGGCTTTTTTTTCCTAGATTCAACTCTCCAACTCCCCGCATCCAAAGGTAATTTCGGCCCTATAATTAGAATTTTTCCCCAATTTCCCCAATCCCCGAACTTAAATTCAAACCTGACCAACCCTGTTGCTCGTACAGCACTGCAACCCCGTAACTACTTGTTTACCATCACTAACTTAACTAAATTTTCCCGAAACTAATCCAAATTTTCCCAAGTAAGCCTAATGCCGTTGACGTTCCATTTAAGGCCTTAAGCCGAGGTTAGTGTCGCCCTAGAACTTCAGGCGAGCCAGAGCACACGATCGCTCATATGAAACATTAAACCAACACCAAAACTGAACCACGTCTTCTAGCCTTGTTCCATCTGTTAAGGTTAATTTGGAATTCCAGCAACCCCTTGACTACCACCACGGCACATTTTGGAGCTAGTCCCTTAACTGTGGGGTTGGCATGGGGCCGGCTCCCACACCCACTAATTACCCCTACAGCAACGGGAAACTAATCATAAATAAATAACGGTTGACTAGCAAATAGCATTCGGCGAGCGAGAATGACTTGTTGCATAAACGCGCCCTTAGAGTGTAACTTTTTTTATTGAGGGATAAAACTTGTATTTGAAAAAAAAATTTGGAATCCGCAATTTTATACCACAATGAATAAAATGCACGTAGCCTTTTTTTTCCTTCTGACCCTATCTTGAAAGAGTGGGTCAATTACTTTATTTTACAAAAAAAAAAAAAAATCGCCCTCCACAGTAATAACGTAGGAGAGGGGGGAATGAGGCTTAATGGCGCGTCGACAACTTGGTCATTAGCGCCAACCTCAGTCACAGTGCAGTGGTCCGGGTTGCCACTGCACCACACATTACAGAGATGTTATTCAAACCCCTAATCTAAATCTTGTCATACATCTGTAACTCCTGCAAAAATTGAAAAACACCGGACAGGAGGACAGACTTATCGCCCAACTGACGCGCAATGTCATGCGGAAGATGGAAACGACGACGAACACCATCAAGATGGCGACAATCAACAAGGAAGTGACGGACTGTAAGTGGCCGTCGACACCAATCACATTCAGGAGGGTCAAACCCCCGCTAAACGAAACAGTGAGTAATCGGGTGTGACCAATGCGCAAACGGGCCAACACAACCTCCTCACGGCGACTGCGGCGACATGCCGAGTGCCACTCCTCGACAGTGCCTTTAATGGCCCGTAATTTATTACCATGCTGTCTGTCCCACAAGGTTTGCCAAAAAGCGTGTAACCTCAGACGCAGAGTTGGAAAGGTGTCTGAGGGAACAAGGCTGAGATCCCAACCGAGAGGGCCAGAAAGGGCCCCTTTCGCAGCAGAATCAGCTTGCTCATTCCCTGCTACCCCAACATGACCCGGGATCCAACAGAAAAGCACGGTTTTTCGCTGGCCAGGCAAGCGGGAAAGCAAAGCTGGAACACGTTGTGTCAAGGGGTTCCGAGGATTGTAATTCGCCAAGGACTCCAGGGCACTCATGGAATCACTAAAGATAATGAAATGCGTGCCCTGAAGGTCAAGGATCCATTCCACCGCCAAACCAAGAGCCAAAAGCTCTGCAGAAAACACAGAATAGCCTGATGGAAGGCGATGGGCAACCGTTACTCCCTTACACACACAAGCACACGCCACGCCAACGTCTGACTTCGACCCATCAGTAAACAGGCGCTGATAACCGGCGTACTGAGAACTCAGCCGCCGGAACTCCTGTAAGTACCTTGCTGGTAGAGTGAACCCTTCGGGAGGGACGTAGTAGAGAAAAAAAAAGGCCGACTAGAATGTAACGTTGGACGTGGTGTAGGTGAGTTTGGTGTTTCAAATTTAGAACTTTTGAAGCTGTTGTCAGGTTGACATAATTGCATGTTGGTTTGTCCCGTTTATCCTTTTAGTATGCTGATGAAGGAAGACCTCTGTGTACCGACCGAAAATGTTGCTCTCAATGTAGCCCCCACCTTATAAGCCCTGATCTCGAATAGCGCGAAAAGCGCCCGTAATACCAACAATAGTAAAAAGTGGCCAATCACTTTAAACCTTTGGTGCATGAGGCTAATCATTGCTACGTTGTAAAGTGGCCGGCAACAATAAGAAATGGTAAACAACAAAACTTAATTTAGACCAATCACACCAACCAAAAACTCTGTCTCCTAGTTCTGATCTCTGTATCTTTAAAAGGGATATACCTCCCAGCGCCATTTTTCTCGATCCTCCACATCACGTACGGCCCCAAAGGTCTATTTCCTTACCGTTAGTCTTTCCCTTGCTAAAAATCCTTTTTAAAATGTGGCGTCTAGGAGATTTTCTGTTGAATATGATGGAACTTTATTTACTAACGACCCGTAAATAAATCATGCATTGCGCGCGTACAATAATCATGACGTTTCATCTCTGTGTGTACATCTACTAATTTTCTAATAATTACCATGAGATCTAAAATCTAATTGAGTAATGCAATACAAATTAAAATTAATTATTCCAATAGATCGCCGAAGCAAAATTATAAGACACTAGTCTAGAAAATTATAAATTGTGATTTTAAAATACGAGAATCATTCCGGTTTTTGACGACACAATCAATGGGTTCACGTTGGCTGGACTATTAGGCGCAATGCCCATTGAGACAGTAGCTATGTTTTTCACTGCGAGGAACGAAGCTACCGTCTCAGTTGACCTTAGCTGTGGTAAATACGCGGCTGTGATCGTCGCGTGGGTGTTGTGCAGCAGGCGGAAGGTTATAAGGCAAGCGGTATGTTGCTTTAAGATTGTTGTGGGAGTACGGCTTCGGGCCAAGGCTCAATAATAAATCAAATCAAATCACTCAAGAAATAATATTATTCGCCAACGAAAAAGATTTATTTAAACGATGCATAAACCGCTGGACGATTAAAATTAAAAAGGATTAATGAAACTCAGTTAAATATTCAAAACGCGCAAAAATATACTGACGGGATACACGCCTTCAGCGTAGCCAAAGAAGTAATTAGCCAGCGATAAAAAATTGTTTAAACGATGCATAAACCGGTGGCATAAACTGCTGGACGATTTGTTTAAACGATGCATAAACCGGTGGCATAAACTGCTGGAAGATTTGTTTAAACGATGCGTAAACCGGTGGCATAAACTGCTGGAAGATTTGTTTAAACGATGCATAAACCGGTGGCATAAACTGCTGGAAGATTTGTTTAAACGATGCATAAACCGGTTGCATAAACTGCTGGAAGATTTGTTTAAAAGATGCATAAACCGGTGGCATAAACTACTGGAAGATTTGTTAAAAAGATGCATAAATCGCTGGACAATTAAAGTTAAAGGATTTACATCACGCTGCCGTGCTCGCTGCGGCTAAATATACAATATGAGAAACTGCAACTAATCAAAAATTCCTTCCAATTTGGCATGTATCTTTAGCCTGCGTGCCTAATGTTTCATTTCTGCAATGTGACATTTAAAAAGAATAATTTGATTCTGCAAAAAGGGATTGTGCAAAACGGAAATTCCCGTTTGGGAAATGGTAACCATCATGTGCATAATAACTAACTATTCTTAAAAGAGAACCTTGTCATTGGCCTTGACCTAGTCACGACCAAGCATTCCAAGCAATATTTAAAGTACACGTATATCGTACGGTATTAACAGTTTTCAAAACGCAAATAAATCATTTGCTCTCATTCTTCCACTGATTGTCTCTGTTAAATGTTTGCCTTTAAATCCCCATGACATAAGAAAAATGTAAAAAATTTCGTGTACCTAACATTTTGTCGAATTAGATTTTGCGTAATGGAATTTAGCGAAACGGGATTTGCCCTTTAGGGTAAAGCATTTAATCATCTTTCTTTTTGACAAAACGGGATTTGCCCTTTAAGGTATAGCTTTTAATCTGCTTTCATTTTGACAGAACGGGTTTTGGAGAAACAGGATTTGCCCTTTAGTGTAAAGCTTTTAATCTGCTTTCTTTTTGTACGCTCACTCATCCACAAGTAAAGGGCCTTACGAAGGGGAATGCTAATAGGCCTCCTAACCGTTTTCAGAACAGTTTCTCTTATTTCAGGGTGAAAAAAATCAAGTTAGAACGATGTTTTTTTTTACTCTGACGTGGACCAACGCCAATCGAGTTAGCGAAGAAAACCATACGGCTAGTTACATATTACTGCATTAATAGAAGTTCAAACTTACCGAAACTCAGAGGCGTACGCGGCGGGGGGACGGGGGCCACAAGGGGGACCGGGCTTTTTATTGATAAAAAACGTCACAAGTATTTCACGTAGGCCCAAAAATTACAACCCCACAAAAATTACAAGTGACGTTTATTATCATAAAAAAATTCGCCCCCCTGGTCCCCCCCCCCCCCCCTCCCCAAAATAAAGTTGCCGAAAGTTGCTCCATGATCCAAAAAATGCTCTCAAATATGATACATTTCAGAGCTCCCTAACTCCACTCCGTAACTGGTTATTCAACGCTATTTTTAGTAGCACAGGGCGCCCCTTCATTCACTGTGCCTCCCCTCCCCCCCGTACAAAAATTCCTACGTACGCCACTGCCGAAACTTACCTTTTTAGGTATTTTTATGGCAGTTATTAACCTTTTTTATATCACTGCAGATATAAATCAGCTTGATCCCTTTGATTCCGGCCATCCATTGTCATCGTGTGACATAGACAGGTGGTGGTCATATGCAGTTCACATTCCCATGCGTGAAGACGTAGAGTTCATCCGTAATGCACGTGTTAGCACAGCGCGTGAGCTTGGTCCAACTATCACGTCTTCCTCTAAGCCCTTGAAATATTAGTTTTGTTTTTTTATTGCATAATCGAGCGGGTGTACTTTTATCGGTTTCTTAAGTTATCTAGTTGCCAGGCCGATGGCGTAGATCAATATACGCAGCCCAAGTATATTTTGACGAGCTTCTTCAAGTAGATCTTGCGCCAGATTGCGTCATCTATGATGAACATCCACTTATTGTAAGTGTATTTTAATTCTTGGTCCTATTTTACCCTAGTAAATGTCGAAAATTAAAAAAAAAAGAATTGAATTATATAACTAAACGAAAACAGCTTCGCCATTAAGCAAAAATCATCAGAGCTCGTATCCCCACGGAAATCACAGCCGTGAAGGTACACAAACAAAAAAAAAAAAACGGATTAGACTTCACTACAACGACACAAACTATAATTTGAACTCCAATTCCAGGGAACAAGGATTGTTTTCACTCACCTGTAATATCAGAAAGTGAAGGAAATTTGTGTTTGTTTTTAATTCGACGTGTCACACGTCGAATTAATGCGGTTGTGGCCAAAAAACGGGTGGACGCGATTTACGTCAGCAACATCTCCTCAAAAACCAGACACATTTGTTCAATTCTGATCCGACGAAATTCAAGTATGCGGGTGGGTGAGTTGTAGTGCGCCAATACACAAGGTGTTATGCTCTAGTTAATTTAGTTAGGGCGGTTTTAGTACACGAAAATAAATAGTACACGATCAGTGGCTGACGTCAGCGCTTCCTCAGCGTAAAGGTGTGCACTCAACATAGATCATACGAAAAATTGCGGCGTGTAACTGCGCATTTCGGGAATTCAGCTCTTCAACATTGCGGTCAGTTAGAGGCTATCGTGTACGTCGAGATGGCTCCACTCTCATGGCGCAGAACAACACAAAGTGAGTCATCACTTACCCTTGCGGTGATCTGGATGGTACACCGAATTTCTATGATTGAATCTGGACGGCACAATGAATGCGATGCTCGTATAAGACTTTGGCTGTTAATTACTGTGCCATCCTCGCTGCTTTTCGGATGCGATATATTACAGTATTTTATTACGCGTATTTGTGGGGTTGTTTCCTATTGAACGAGTGAGCAAAGCAAATGGTGTCCTGTTTTCACAGTGGCGGACTGGCCAAAGGGAGGGAAGGGCGGGATATTCCTAATGGCCTCTGACTTCAGATTTTTTTTAAAAATCCGTAACAGGAAGACTCACGTAAGTTTTATTGGTTCGACATTAGTTTTAACCACAGATTTAAAATTACAAATAATAATAATAAAGATAATTATAAAACGCTAGTAAAACAAGTACTTTGTATTGAGTAGCCTAACAAAAATTGGCCACATGAAATTGCAGTGTTACAGTCAATGTGGACTTTGTCACAATTTTCGTGTGAATATTTAAAGTTTTGTTAATACGCCTAAAAAGTGTAAATAAATTTAAAGTAGTCAACCTCACGTACCCTCAGCACAATATGATTTCTCCTACTCCCCCCCCCACCAAATTACCTGCTAAATTTATAAAATATGGTGTTCGTAGATTTTAAAAATGTAAAAGTGTGATGAACAAAAACAACGGGTACGGGAAACTGTAAAACAACGAAGCTTTCAGTTTGTTTTTTGGTAAGAAAACCAATATCAGCGTCCGATGAAAACTTATCTGGTCAGTGATTGCATCGTCGCACACAAGATTCTGGCTCATTTGCCGTATCGTAGTAGCAAATGTTACGAGACAATTTTTGTTTAATATAATGAGCAATATAGTAGATATTCTTCAGTACACCATGCATTTAGATTTTTTAGTAGTGTCCTGTTGGTATGTCTGCCGTTCCAACTTCATACGTCAATTACAGATATTTTTTTATTCTACCATACGACACGTCGAATTACTAATGCAGTGTTAGTGCATCTTGTTTTATTTAAGGATCTTTAGGGATTTTATTTTTGAAAGGTCAAAGTTTGTTCAGGTAAGCTTTCTTTCTGATTAGTTTGGCTGATTGAACTTTGACGTCGTGGGCAGTCTTTCGCGAATTTAAGGGTGTAAAAAATCAATTTACAGCGATGAAAATAGGCCTAACACAATCGCGATTCAAAGGTGGATTGCCACCAAATGAAATTCTGCAGCATCTAACGTCATACCTAGTCTTCTCTACAGCGTTGCTCGCAGCAACGAAAGGAATGCAAGAAGAAATATCTGTTAACACAACAAACAAGCTACGTGCCTCCTTAATTCCTGAATAAAAATTAGGTACGTCCGCGTTTACCTGGAAGCAAGCTGTAAAGATTAACGATATTACTGCCACTAGATGGCGCAACGGCAGATATTTTTTATTCTACCTTGGCGCCAGTGGCGTAACTAAGGTTTTGCAGTGAGGGGGCAACACTAGGCATTTAGCCGAATGGTGTGGAGGGAGAACCGAATAAGATCCCCGGAAGCTGAGCGGCATTTTTCCTATTTTCCGGCATTTTCTGGCCTTGTAAAGTTCCGTTGGAAACATTTTTATAAAACCAGCTTTGCTGACTGCATTACACGCATAAAAACATTTTGTAATGTAAATCCTTCCGTTTTTCGTGACTAGATACTTATTTTTTAAACATTGATACTTTGTTGGGAATTTTAAGGAAAATATGGAGTTAGTAATTCTTACTGTTTATCTTTACTGATTTTCGTATTTCTCCATTTGTTACCTGGTTACTTAAGTGATTTAAAGGAGAAACAGTAGAAGTATAAATTAGCCAAGATGAAAGTTGCGTATTTAACCTCAAAATGCAGCCATCTGACGGTAAATAATTTTTCAGCTATGGAAAAAGGACTTGGCCAATTTGCCGAATAAGCTTTGAAAATCTCACAGAGGAACGAATCGCCCCTTTGCCCCCCACTAGTTACGCCACTGCTTGGCGCCAACTAGTGGCAGCAATAGCGTTAATCTTTACGGCTTGCTCCCAGGTGCACGAAGACGTACCAAATTGTAACTCAGTAATTAAGGAGGCACGTGACTGGTTTGCTGTGTTAAAATATGTTTCTTTGTACATTCCTTTGCTTAGTGCGTACAAGCCCTAAAGAGAAGTACATAGCGCTACAGATGCAACAAACCCATGCGTTACCCTCAGTATATCAAGAGGAGAAGAGGTACAAACACACACACACACTGCATGTCTTTAATCATGTAGACAATAAACATTTTTTTTTTGGGGGGGGGGGGGGAATTGATCACACCATCACAATTGGCATACGATTAGGCCTATATATAAAATTGTTGAAGATCGCTTGAGCAAATCAAAACTTCGCATTGAGAAGTGAGAAAAGACTTTAACACTGACGCCAAAAAAAAAAGTGCAAAAAAATGAAAGAAAATATCAATCACACTGAAAAAAACTACGATTTCACAAAATTTTGAGATCGGGCAAAAATACGTACGGGCAGAAAATGTAAGAATGTTGCGTACCTTAAGTTGCAAAATCCTACCAGATGAAATTCGGAATTTAAATAAAATTGGTAACTTTAAAAAAAGACGTTCTGAAATGGTAAATTCAAATTAGAAAATTTACTGTAAACGGTAATGTTGTAAAACAATGTGTGTAGGTTTTTTTTGTATTTTTTTAGTATTTGTACGATTTTACATTTTTTAGTTTTCGGTTACGTACAGCCGTCTTTACTAACCTTGTTAATTTAACTGCTACTACCTGCAAACAACTTGTGCTTCTTGGTGGATTGTTTTGTTAACCATGAAAATTATAAAAAAATTAATAAAATTGAAACTGAATAAAATCGCATATTCAGTCATCTCAATCGTTCTTCTGGAGTTTGCAGGGGCAGGCAGGGTTAAAAATAATATATTTACACATTCATCATTGAAATACACACACACGTCACTTGACATGAATAACCCATCGTATCATACGGGGACAGCAGTGAAGCCCAGTGTGCGGCCCAAACGAAATAATTTAACGTGTCATGCCAATTTCACACAATTTTTCCTTGCAGTTTCCTGTCACTTGACGTAACAACGTGTTCTTGGCCTTCTTTTCCATCCCTAAAACTTAGAGAAAAAAAATAAGATTCGTTCCGTAGACCACTTTATGCATATTTTTTTTATTTACTTTATTTCTTGGTGTCTTTACGAACCGGTCATTATTTATCGCCGGACAGGGATGGGGGATCACAAAAAAAAAAAATGCCCAAACTGAAAGAAAGTCATTTTTGGACCTACTTTCAGTAGTAAAAATACCTAAAAACGCCTTTGGAGAAGTGCCCCCCATCCCAACTTAGGCCAAAGGTTAAAGGTACATTCCGCCTGCCTTATAACAGCCACGAATAGATCGCCATCCGCGCATGTTACCGTGGCACCGTTTTGCGAGACTCGGCGTGATAAAACAAGCCCAACTAAGAATGAAGGCAAAAATTGTGTCGCCCCAAACCAGAAAGATTTTCGTATTTTAACATCACACTTTATAATTTTGTCGGGTAGTATCTTGTGATTTTTCTTCGGCGATCTATTGGCATAAAGAATTGTAATTTTTACCGCATTAGATTTTTTAGCTTTCTGATCTCATGGTAATTATTAGCCAACGATTACAAATTAGTACAGGCAGACAGCGATGAAAGATCATGGTTATTGTAAGCGCGCAAAGGATCATATTATAATAGCAGGATGCTATTAAATTAGTTCCCAATATTCAACAGAAAATATCCTAGAAAACGGATTTTTAGCAAGGGATTGTCCAACGGGTAAGTAAATAGAACTTTGGGGCCGTACTTGATGTGGAGGATAGAGAAAAATGGCGTTGGGAGGAATGTACTTTTAAGAGTTCCACTTTAGTAAAATTGGGCAAGCACAGCATTTATTGCAACTGAAAAAAAAAATTGTGAAAACTGCCTTTTTAAAAGTTTAAAAGGTAATGAAATAGCTGTAAAAAGAATTATTTTACGAGGCCTAGGGGCTATAGTGACCCCCCCCCCCCCCGCCCTCGTCTCTCCCTAGACTCCTTAGCTAAATTCTCGCATCCCATTAGGAATTGTGCTCCCCCCTCCCTCACCCTTTCGAATTAACTTCTTCAATTTATATACTGTACGTGCCGCACAACTAACTTAACAGGCAGCTGGCTCGCTGTATTAATGATGAGATCCATGATCCTGCATATCTGTTTTATTGCTTGCTCAAATGTCAGTACCACGCTTGTCATCTGATGCCTAGGGCCTAATGTTACAACAACTAATTGCCTCGGGTTATAGCGGCTTGTTGCCGGGCAAAAGTCTGATCGGATGCCTTAAACGAACGGTGAAATGAAAGAACAGACGTAAGTACCGTACCATTGTTAGTGATAAAATCATTTTGGAAAGGCCGCGGAGTTCAGACTGACTTGCATGTTACAATGAAATGATTTTTTGTGTGTGTGTTTTTTTGCTTGTGTTTTAATTAATTTTGTCGAAAAAAGTCTGTATAGTAAAGTTCGGAAAACTCAGATTCGAACCTAGTCCCGAATCGAGATTGTGACATAAAGCATCCTTAGGGCACGTTTAGGCAACGAAACCTTCTCGCTCGCCGAACGCTGTTTGCTATATTCAACCGTTATTTATGAATGCGGCAATACATAACAAATTAAAACGTATCATAAATAACAACGCGGATAAAGAACAAAGTGCATCAGTATTATTTTTAAACGTTGCTGCATCATTGCTGTCATTTCACGCTATTTCCAAATTTTACTGCTTTCGTGCGAAGAACAGCGTCTGGTAGTGATCAGATGACGTTAGAATAACCAGCTGCTCGCAGCGAGGATTCAAAATCCAACATGGCGTGCATTTTGGGGTTATCGAATCGAAAACAAACCATCGAATGCTGACATTCAGATATCAGTCCGCCGCCTTGTACTACAGTAAAAAATATTTTCTTGTTGCCATAAACCGACGCTGTCATGCTGCATGCATCATACGTCGTTTCGTAAGGCTCGAGGAGAGGATCTGCGTCGTTGCCAAGGTTACTATGTATGGACAACTCGAAAGCCGCGTGCTCCAGTAAGGGCGCGTTTACGCCTTTGCGTTCTCGCAGCTAAAATTTAATCATGGTGGCAAAGCTGTCGTTGCCATGGTACCAACGATACCTGGATACCTTCGACGTGCTTTGCGAAAATGCTTGCAGTCTCATAGTCCGTCACACAAAAAATAAATAATTCGTTTTGACGAAATAATTTTTCCAGTCGCTTCTAAACGCACATTATTGGCTGATTTGTTGCGAGCCGGCAGAGCTAAAACCGCCGCCATGTTGGAATTTCAGATGATTTGCAGCTTTTAGCTGCGAGAATGCAAAGGCGAGTCGTTGCCAAAGCGCGCCGTAAAGGCGAGAGGCGGCCAGCAGATTTAGTATCTTTATTAATAAAATCGAGTTGTCGCGTCAGACGGACGCAACGAGACGGCCACACGACGGACGGCCGCAAGTAAACACCCGGATCAACAGTCGTGGCGCCATCTCTTGATAGTCAACGCAAGCGAACGAAGCAATATGCACGACCGCTATTGCGTGAATGTAGCACGAACCGTTGTCTCAGCATCTACGGCAGCTATCGTTCGACGCCTACAGTTATTATTTACGACAAGTCAGATCAAGCTGTATGGATTTGTTAGCAGTTGTGTTGTAAACAAAAGACAGCATCTAATTTTTAAGTTTAAAAAGAAGCAATCGGGAGTTTGAGTATGAAACTGCTCGGTGTTTTAGAAAAAAAAATGCTTGGCTATTTCAGTGACTTGAGTGATCAACGTGGTAGCCTAACTGCATAGCGTTATGTCATGGTTATGTTCTGTATGACTTTGTAATCTGAATAAAGTTTTTTAAAATTCGTAATCACATCATCACTACTCAGTACTCACGCGTTGGTTGCATAGTGCAAGTGCAAGCGATGCGAAGCCAAAAGATGCTTTAATCATCAACACACGGGTTTTCCTTTTATTCATTTTTCAAAACGTAGCTGTTCCCATGGCTTAACATAGGTATTTTTGTTCTTTAAGGCTTAATAGAAACAAAGGTGTTTATTTCCATTTTGCTTCCACCTCGGCCCCACGTTACTAAGGGAGACGACTGATGACTTTTTATTATTTCTTTTTGCCCTTTTTCCCGTTTGGCAGTAAATCAGTCCGACGGCCAGATTTTTATAGCCAATCAGTTCTTTTTTATTTACTTATACCCCGTTTGGCGTGTGACGTTACAAATTAGTAGCTCCCAATATGCCGCTAACGAAGAATATGCCGATGTCTGGGGTCTGTGTCATCATTATATTCCTCCGCATTTTCCAATCCCGCAACCCAGCATCAGAAAATGGTTCTCCATCCGCCGCAGCCCTCTCCCCCCCCCTCCCAAAAAAAGACCATTCATTCATTTTCCTTTTCGGCTGTATCTGTCTCCTTACTACTCTCCCCCTCCCCCTCCAGTTGTGCTTGGTAATTGAAAATGTTGACGTAAATAAATATTTTCTCTGGGTGGGAGCAAATTTTATGCTTCCCTGCTATGGTAAAATCCACCCACATTAGTCAGTGGAGCGAGTGTTAGCGACGCGACCAAAGCCTAATTACCACAAATCTGTTTATATTCATCCGCGAGCTAAAACAACGACGCAGAAACAGCTTAACAATGCACTCGCGCGAAGTTTTTTTTATGTAATACTAACAATTTCATATTTTCTTACGGTAGTGTGAAACTATAGCATGTCTTTATTATTAACACGTCTATTGTTTAACTATTAATGGTGTGTATGTCATTTCTTCAATAGCAAATTTTATTAAATTGGAATAATTTCTCTCTTTCCAAATTTGATGGCCCTGACAAGGGCCGTTTTGATTTGGCTTTTAAAAAGGCCGTTTTGAAGGGAGGGGGGGGGGGGGCCGCAGAAGACAAACTGTAACGAATGTAGTAGCCTACTCCAATCCTTAGTTCGCTTCATTCAGAATTACTGGAGTTTTCGTCACTTGATCCATTTACTTGAAATGCCAACCTTTCAACAATCAAATCCGACAATCCATCGGCTTTCCACATTTTATCTTCGTCTTTAATTACGTGTTTTAAGTATAATTCTTCCAGTTTGTGATGGTGACGTTTGATAAAGCTTTAGGTACCAGCTCTTCAACTTCTTTTAACGTAAAAGTTTGATTGTTGGCAGCAACATATCCTTTGACTTGACTCCACACCCTTTCTCTACGGTTCTGTTCGCAGTAGGTCTGAGAACGATGTGTCTGTGGAGTGCAGCAAGGGTGTTACGATACGATAATGGTCGTACTGTGTTTTTGCACCTTCAATTAATGCGTACAATTCTCGGTTCAACATTATGTCATTGAACCAATATTTTATTCTTGCAGCCAAGCTTGCATGTCAGTTTTCCGTGAACTCTTCGTCGGTATTTTTCTTCCTTCACAGAATGGTGTGAAGCTTTATCCAATACGATGACACTATTTGGTTGTATATTAGGCAGCAGCTAAGTTTCAAACCACATCTCAAATCTGTCTCCGTCCATTTCATCATGGTCATCGTCCTTTCCTTTCCTTGCTTAAAAAAACGAGATTGGCAGCAGGTACAAATTCATCCTCGTTTCCAGCATGCAAAATAATGAGCCGTCCTCCTTTCCCACTTGGTGCTTTTAAACCAGTTGTCAACCCTTTGTGAAATGCATCACACTCACACTTGCTCTTCACAGTCGTATCTGTCCGAAACACTTGATTTCGTGTGGCCAGCATTCACCCATGTTTCATCCAAATAGTAATATTCTTTTTTTTTAACGTAAGTTTTTTTATGGCACGCAAATATATACCTCCGCCGCCATAAAACAATATCGTCTCGTTCAATGTGCAGACTGTACCGCTGACGTTTACGGAAAGCAATCCCCAAATCTATCATGATTCGCCGCCGCATTGTTGTCCGTGAAAAATTTGGCAGAGAGAGAATTGTCTTCGTTTACGGCAGATGTCGCTTTTTTAACAGTTGGAATGTCGTCATTGCGATAAAAATCATGAACTCTTTTCCGAATCGCTGAAAGCGTAAATTCATCGTATTTTTGCATGCGTGTTTTCGTACAGTTGCTCAGCTTGCGTTTGCTTGGCGTACCGTAGTCAAGTTCGGTTCGGCAACGATAGATGGCAGCTTCGGACACGTCGCACAACAATCCTGTGTCTTTCGCAACTTCATCGATATATTTCTTTGGCTCACGTTGGCGCAGTTGGCTGTAGACATTCATTACAGTTTGCTTTTGGGAACTGGGAAGGGGCTTTTGACGGGGATGACACTCTTGTAAAATGATGCTGGAGAATCCATCGCTTGCACTGTTGTTGTCATCGCCGCCATGTTGGAACTACTTCCGCGTGGAAGACAAGTTGCTGCGAATGTTTGCGATCTGTTGAAATTACCAGTCGACCATTTTTTACTATTTCAAGAAAAGTATGTATGACTGAATACCGTCCCTGAATACTTTTCGAGAGATTTCATTCCTAAAACGTTTTGGTTAACGGTGGGAAAAATGCGTACTACATTTTGTTTACTGTCGTAATCCAACTTCAACACAGGTGTGAAGAGGCTCGTCGCATCGCTAACTCTCTCTCCACTGACTAATGTGGGTGGATTTTACCATAGAAAACGTATGACCACTTGGTTTGTGCTGGCACTTCATTTGTACTCTACTGCAAAACAACAGCAGCAGTGCTAGCAACACTCAAGTCAAAAGTCAATAAATCGCAACACATGACAACGCCAACACAATCAGTGCTGCAGCTAGCAATTTTCAAAGGAAGGGGTGCAAGAGTAAAATGTAGAGCCCCCAAAACTATAGAATTTTGGGTTCATAATTGTGGCCTATTTTATAGTGGTTTGTGCTATGTTAGCCTAAGTTATCAAGCTCCTAGCTAACTACCGATGTGAGTGAGTGTGAGTGTGGGTCCAATGATAACAGGGGGTTGAATGGCATAATAGCGAGCATTGGCTTCCTGCCAACACTGACCTTTACAGCCTTTATTAAACATACAGGCCACACTTCAGGTTACAGGAAGTTGCTGTGGTGGCCAGCAAGTACAACTAAAGGGAGTGCCTCAATAATGGAGGCACACCCACAAAACTTAAGACACAAGTTTTATGTAAAAACTTTCGGCCACCTGCTTTGAATTTTGGGCCCCCTTGCCTCCTGGGCCTGGATGCCTTGGACCCTTCGCATCCCCCTTAATTATGGCTCTAAACGCAATCAATCACTTTACTGCCACTTACATATAAAGAACTGCACCAAACCAACCCCGTGATGGAAACATCACGCAATCATTACAATCATTGCCGCAATCATTGCGTAGCACGGGCTTACATCTAGTTAACAATGTAAAGGCTAGTGAGTGAGAAATTGTTGTGCGTAAACCCGGCCTGATTTAAGCCGCGTATAGAGCAGTGACATGTACCGCCATATTGCCACCAGTAAGGGTTTTGGAGGGCATAACTACAAGGTGCACTACATAAGAATGGAGCGAGAAACAACGGAAGAGAGGATTTCTTAGGCTTAAAATAACGTTTTCTCCAACAACAAAAATCGCGCGTTTTAGGTCTAAGAAATCACTCTTCACAGCATCGGCTTCAGTATGACGCCCTTCTGTTTCTCTCCGCAGTGCCCCTCGCAGCTAACACATTAAGGCTCCAACATAGAGTTATACACAATAATACTACGTCGTGTCACTGCTCAATATAGGGCACGATTTCGCAAACGTATCTTGGCAGCTAGAGCGTAATCGAGAAATCCTCGCAAAGATGGCGTCGGTGTTTTTAAAGTCTATCCGATAACACTTTTAGCCACCCGAGCCGATACCTTGTCCATACATTTTATCGGATCGATACCGATACTGGATTGGTTAAGATTCACTGGCACTGTTTGTAGAAAAGCATATTAGCGGTCTTAAGCGGTCTTTGATGTGAAACCGAGTTTCGTTATTTTGTTGTACACTTATATTAATGTAAACTAACTTGGTTGCATTCGAATTTAAAAAAATCGTGACATCTAGATCCACATTTAATGTAAGCCTGCGATCCAGGAAGATGCTTTGGTTGTGGTTATTAGTAATGGGAGAGTCAATAACGATCTTACTCCTCGATCCCGTTTGTCCAAAGTACAATGACCTCCTTAGTCCAAAACGACCAACCTGTGTACGAACAATACACACGCTTCTGAAGACAGTTCGGTACCTTCAATGCACAGAAACCTCAACAGAGCGTTCCAAAAGTGTCTGATGAGTGAAACGACGTCATCTTTCAACGCGATTGCTGGCTCCATCCAGAGTCAGTCGATAATCCATCCAGAAAGCAGTCGATAACCTGTGCCTCGCGCATGCTCACAATTCCGTAAAAATCAACCTCCTTTATGAGCTGCTGCGATTAGTTAGCTCCCACAAAGCCCTCAGTCGCGTTCAGTGAGATCGGCACTTAAACTAGCCCATATTGCGCATTTATACCACGGCTGTGACGTCACGCTAACTCAACGCCATGCTAAATTTCCGTAGGTTATATCCCGTTAACGGAAATGTGCGTCATCGCAAAAAGTGGGTTTTCAAGTTACCCCACACTTTTGCCAATAACCCACACTTTTGTCACTTCCGGATCACACGACCGGGAACGCACACACCAACAACCAAACACAGCGTGCAAAATAAGTAACGCAATAAAAAGGTACAAAAGGAATTACTTAAAAGCAACGAAACTCTCACATGTCTGGCCCAAACCTAAACTTATTCACTCCGCGTAATAACACCCTCACCTCCCTCCACAAACTAAAATGCAACGACCTTCATTCATACCGATACCCTACTACCGTACTTATTTTTAACAATTCTCAAACTACAAATGCACAAAATGAATAACATACTTTCCCAGAATGTCCCAGCACAATGTCTTTCTATCCCTGCGACTTCTTATTGAAGTTTTTTCATTTCGAAAAGCTTCGAAAACCCTAGCGAACTTGCTAGCGTGAAAAATGGCGAAACGACGCGTTCGTCGCCTTCCCACCCACTCCCCCTCCCTCCACAAAGTTGACGCAAAGGACTCGTCCGTCTACCAACCACTCCACCCTCCATAAACTAAAATGGAATACCTACATTCATATCGAGATACTAATTGATCACCGTTTTATTGAAGCAATTCTCACAAAACACAAACACGTTTAATTTATACGAGCTAGCTTGACGTCCCAACCGTGGTATAAAACACTTATAGATGAGAATCGAACGGTTAACGATTTTTAACCCACGGCTGCGATTATTGGCCCAGCTCGAGTATAAAAAGAGCTATACTCGTGCTGGGCCAATTATCGCAGCCGTAGGTTAAAAATAGATAACCGCTCGATTCTCACCAATAACTATTACTTAGACAAAGCTGCAATTAGAGACTAACTGATGCCAAAGTTAGCCTATCTCAACCGATCCGATACCGGTATCTCAGGAATTCTGCCATACCTTACCAAAAATCCGATACTTATTTGATGCACGACCACTAACCGATTCCGCTTGGCTTGCCGTCGTGTAATTTTATTGAATATCACGAAAACGTAATTTATAAGAATTTTAGTGCACGGTTAAGGGATACTTCGATATTAAATCGTCGTTGGTAACTCCTAATTTTACTCATAATTAATTAAAAAAAAAAAGTCGCCAATAAATCAATGAAAACCTTCCCAGGAAACTGCTGCTCGAATTTTATTTTTAAAACTAGCTGTAACCCCGTAGCTGGTTCCCGTATACCTGAGCGTAACACTGTATAGTGGGCCCCGGTTTTCCCCTATTGACTGTAGACCAAATATCCCCATCTCTGCTCCCTCCTTGAACCCATGCTGATTTGTGTTATGGAAGTAAATGTATATTTTCAATCGAGGACGTTTCTCTGTTCTGATACCAAGCCCAACAAACCCAACAACGGTTGTGCATGTAGTGATTGTTACTCAACCAACTTTGAAACTCTTTCAAGTCGTCTCTTAAGAGCTAGCTTTATTAATGCAATATGTCGATTGTTATAGGCCACATCTGTTTGTTTGACATTGTCGGTCGCTCGCCCTCTTTCATTATGCACCCTCTTTCATTGTAGTGCATAATAATGTTGAATTTGCTTGCACAACCTAAGCGTATTATATATATAGATAACGGAAACCGCACGTATTTATCTCGTCCGTTCAAAAGTTATCGAAAATTTCAGTGTCTAAAGACATTTACAGCGACCAAAATGCGGTATAATACCGGCAGCTACCGTGTAAGGGTGGCTGCGGCCTACGCGTGGACTGTACATTGTAACCATGGCAACGATGAAGATGGAGATCCCCTCCTCGTGGCTCGGACACGAAGTATGATACACGTAGCGTGAAGGCGTCGGATTATGACAACAAGAAAACCCTACTGAGTAAAAAATGGCGGCCTCATTTCTGAACGCTCTCATTCGATGGTTCGTTTTCGATTCTTCAAACCCGAAATGGACGCCATGTTGGATTTTGAACTCCCACTGAGCACAGCTTCCCTGTATGTAGAAAGGCTTAACGCTCGCTTTCACCTAGCATGCAATCCGAATCGTCCAAGACCGTCAAAAACTGCCGCGAGGCGCGCTGAAAGCACCCACATCATAGCATTGATTAGTGTTAGCGAGACCCACAAAAACGTAGTAATCTACTCATTATTATATTTCCCGGTGTTGCAGCACTAAACGAACATTATTTTACGGTAACGGTTACTACCCTTGAAGTCTTCGGACGATTTATTGGTGCGTCAAACGATCGTTTAATAATTTTTTTTTGAGAATAGGAAATAAGGTATCGCCCTATACAGTATGATAGAAGTACCTTGGTTCTCTTGGTTAGTCATGGACTTAAACCTCCGGAGTTTTTGTTTTGACGTCGAGTGACGAAGAGTTACGTAGCATGAAGTCATTGTTGTTAAACTTTAATAATTTGGTGTCAATGCAGTGTTTTAAGTTTAAAATCCGCATATCACGCGTCACGAGTACCTTTCACAGTTCAATCCGCATGCTTGAGCAGTTCATTTTCGGGGTGTTCGCAGCGCGACTGGTGGCAGAATCGGAGGCTATGTGTATTGTGGATGACGCTTCGAATTTCTATCGCCAAGCCTTAAAACGTACGAGGAAGCTTTACACTGAGAGATGCTATGTTTTCTACCATCGTTTGATCACATCTAAAAGTTGTTGCGTGGGCCAAAAAAAAAAAAAAACAAAAAAAAAACAGGAAAATCTTGGAAAGAACGAGAAATGTCGACAGTGTTGGAGCAGTGTTGAAAATTACTGTTGTAGTCTTTAGTCTTGTTACTATTTACAAGACCTATAATTGTTTATGCATTGCCGCCGCTATTCATTAGTAGCAACTGGAAACTCATCGTTAAGTATGTGAAGTCTC